>CM035429.1:39244381-39251566 GCA_020310875.1 Ceratopteris richardii | reverse complement strand
TATATATATATATATATAGATGAAAGATATGAAGGTTAGATCATATAGAGAGATGGATATATATATATATATATATAGATATAATATATATTATCTATATATAGATACATATAGTAGATAGAGGGATAGATATAGAGATATATTATATATATATATTATCTAGAATATTAATATATATATATATATATTATATATATATATATATGTATTATATGTATATTATATATATTATATATATATATATATATATATATACTGTAATATATAATATATAATATATACAATATATATATATATATAGATATAGTATATATATACATATATTATACTATTATATATAGTATATATGTATATATATTATATTCTACTATATATATATAGATATACATGTACATATACAATCACATCTACATCTACATTTACCTATACATATCCGCATCCGCATCCGCATCCGCATCCGCGTGCTCGTCCGGATCCGGATCCGGATGCGGATGCGGATGTGGATGCACATACATACATACATACATACATACATACATACATACATACATACGTCAATACATACATATATACATACATACATACATACATACATACATACATACATATTCTTTGAAATTATGTAGGCCCATAACTAATACCACAGGTCCATAGTTCCATAGGTCCAAGATCTGCAACACAGATTCCAGCAATCTTCCAATATTGACAAAACATGAACATACCACAGTTAATAATACAAATGATGAGACAAAGATAGAGAAAGATTAGACAACATGTGTAAAGTGTTATGTAAGCCACTGCTTACACTATAATATATACAAATGTCAAGTTACAATGTGGGAGCAAAACTCTCAACCACTCTATGTGAACAGAAATAGATGGATGAGTGTATGTACAAAATTTACAAGAATATTCAGATGTAGGGACAGAAATCTGAATATGTATGAGATGTATGACTTGATAGGTTGTAGAAGAGTGAATATGAGTGACAGAAAGAGGAAGGATCAGTGTTAAACTGATATTCAGTAAACCCTAATCTGATTTTAGGCTATGGAAGACCCTAAATCAGATGTGTGTGTGAAAGATCACATACTTACCGAATTAGCAAAGAATGTTAACATGTTGCTGCCAGAAATCCTTATACTCATGTGAACACACCTTCTCTAACACCTCATCCAAATGCATGTAGCATGTTTGTACTGATTCTCCTTTAGATATGCCCAATAGGACTCCTCCTGATATGGATGGCACTGCCTCGATAAACTCCAAGTAGTACCTGTGCCTTTAATCTCTTTATGCACACAGATACTACTTGGAGTTTATGGAGGTAGTGGCATCCATATCAGGAGTCGTCATATTGGGCATATCTAAAGGAGAATCTGTACGTACATGCTACATGCATTCGGATGAGGTGTTAGAGAAGGTGTGTTCACATGAGTGTGTGTGTGTGTGTGTGTGTGTGTGTATATATATATATATATATATATATATATATATATATATATATATATATATATATATATATATATATATATATATATGTATGTATGTGTAAAATGGCGTGTGTGTGTGTGTGTATGTTTGTACACACTCACATATGTATATTATTAATTCTTTTTCCTTTTTGTTTTTCTGGGATGGGAGAATCTTTGCTTAATGCTGACTTATCCTGTCATGTGTACTTTTTTATTCAAACTTATTGGCTGGAAATCAAAGATCAGTTGACATTTAATGCACATGCTGGAATTCCTTCCAGTGTCAAACTTTAAAATTTGTACTGTGGTTAAGATTGAAAATCTGTTTCCAATTTATGAAGTGAAGTGAAGTAGATATATGTCTGTTGTGGTCTCTTACATGAAAAATAAGATCTGGAAGTGTTGCTTTTGTTTGGTAGTCTCAATTTTGTGTTATATAGGGGCAGTTGGGATGCGATCTAGTGTTTGTTTAATGAACTAGTTAAATTCTAGTGCTTTTCTGCTGTTCCATTGCAGGATGCAATAAAAATTGCAAAATTGCCATTGGCGTGTCTGTTCCTGTCGTTTTTATTGCTATAATATTGCTGCTTGTTTGGATCTACTATAAGAGGAGGCCCTATTATACCAGAAGCTTCAGAAATGTATCCAGGAACCGCATACTCACAGAAAGAGTGCATGCACTGTCAAAGAAATTCGGACCTGTTGCAGCAGCTGAGTTCTCTTTCGCGAAACTCTCGAAGGCAACAAACTCCTTTGCAGATGAAAACATGATTGGGGATGGAGGTTTTGGTGCTGTTTACTTGGGAGTGCTCAAAGCAGGTCACAAGGTTGCAGTCAAAAGGTTATACCATGATAACTTCAAGAGGATAGAACACTTTTACAATGAGATAAGAATACTCTCGAGTCTTGACCACCCCAATCTTGTGAAGCTTTATGGATTCTGCTGTCAGGATCAACGTGATTTACTTCTGGTCTTTGAATATGCATCCAATGGCACGGTCTTTGACCAGCTTCATGACCCTGAAAGGCCTCCAATGCCATGGAGCACAAGGCTTAATATAGCAAGGGAGACTGCAGAGGCTCTCTGTTATCTTCACAACTCAGTATCACCGCCTATCTATCACAGAGATGTCAAGACGAGCAACATCCTGCTAGATGATAAATTGCATGTGAAATTAGCAGATTTTGGTCTATCACGCATGGTCCCTTTGGAAGCCTCTCATGTGTCAACAGTTCCTCAGGGATCTCCAGGTTATTTGGATCCTGATTATCATCACTGCTATCAACTTACCAACAAGAGTGACGTGTACAGCTTTGGGGTAGTTCTAGTTGAGCTTGTGTCAGCTAAGTTGGCAGTGGACATGTCAAGGGATAGGAGAGAGATCAATTTGTCAAGCATGGCTTTGATGAAAATTGGATGTGGAATGTGGCAAGATCTTGTGGACCCTCGCTTGGAAATGAGTGAGAACTCACAGGTGGAGAGGACAGTGAAGCAAGTGCTGGAGCTTTCGTTCTTGTGTTTGAATGAAGATAAGGACAGTAGGCCCACCATAGATTATGTTGTTGACGTTCTTAGAAGGCTTTGCAAAGAGTCTGGCTTTGATTCTCACTATGATAATTCATTTTTATCTACGCTGGATGCCAGGCATCCCTTATCAGTAGAGGATGAAGGTAGACAATCAATAGATTTCAAGTCCTCATCCAGGTCCAGGAATTTGATAGATTTCTCACTTTCCTCAACAGATGAATTGAATTCTCAAAGTTCATTACTTTGATTATCATGTGATCAACATTCAAATCATTTTTTCTACCTTGTACCTTTCTGCTTGGCAGGTATGTAATTATACGACAGATTTATTGTATAGAGAGAGGTAAAGATTATATCCTGGCTTACCATGTTGGTTGTTGCGAGTGTATCTTTCCAATCCTCTTTCTAAGGACTCTGTAAATGGTGACATCAGCTGGAAATCTCATCGGGTTATCTGCACTGCAACTCACCTTGCCATTCTTCATGAAATCAGCAAGACTGTCAACATGGATGATGCAAGCAATGATGGTCTTTGTCTGTAGCATAATTCAGAGATCCCTGGTCTATTTTCACAGAAGATTAAGATGTGCCCTCCTCAGCCTGTTTACAGAAGGAAGCTTATCCTGGCTTTAGCAAAGCAGAGTCCTCACTCTCTGCATTAAAATGGATCATCAGAGGCTTATCTTGGTCGGAATGGTCCTTAACCACAGTTCTCAGTAGTATATCACAAGCTATTTATGTAAAGAAAGCAGGAACCCACATATGAATGATAGAGTTATTCACAGCTCCTCTCATCCCCAAAGGAAAAAGAAAAGAGAAAAAAATCCAGCTTATTTTGTATTTTATATATACATATGAAGTCATTTATGCATAATACATTGTAAAGATGGAATACTAGTTACTGAGGATAATTTGTTTTCCTGAAAACATAAGCTTGGAATACTGAATACAGCAGGTCTAGACAGGTTTTAAGTCTGAAGAAAAAATTAGGATTAGTTAGCCAATGCATAGTGCACTCGAAGATGCACTAGTCAAGAATGATGGGTTCCTTAGTACTAGTATGCTAGAGGGTGGGGGTTTCCCTACCATAAAAGATCTGATATGCAAGCAATGCTTTTCAAGTTGTGTCGAGAAAATAAAACGGACATCAATATAATAGCAATTCATTAAAAAATTAATAATTCAAAGATTTTCATTTTATGAAAGTGTAATACAATACCAAGCGATAGCAGCACTTCCCATTGAAAATATAAAGCCACTCATAGATCTTCTAAATGATATATAGCCCAGTTTGCACTTGCGTTTAAGCTCCACAGTAGGTGCATAAGATAATACGTATTTTGATTAGCATTCACATAACATAATGTACTTCTCAATGCATTCAAGTGTGTTTTCTTGGGAAGGTACATAAATTGACTTTCAAGTTCCACAATGTAGCTAAGATTTGACCTCGTAATTGTGAGATAGATCAAGATTCCCACAATTTTCTTGCAGATAGTTGCATTTTCAAATGTTTCACTTGCAAAGACATTCCATTTCAAATTCTGATCTGATGGCATGGAGATATGGTTACAATCAGCCATGCTTTAATTTTGCACGATATTTTATGCACACTATATTGGGGTAACCATATCCTTTTTCCATATGTATAGCTCCAATGTGTTAGTAGAGCAAACACACGTCTTTCATATCGAATTCTTGCATGAGAAGGTTTTTCACAATTTGTATGCTATCATCATTATCATCAGTGAATGAGCATACATGAAGTGATATGAGGTCCTTGATATAAAGAGTATATCAAAATACCACATGTGTGGGATAACTTGAGCTTGCATGAGAGTGAGAGGGTCTTTCGCATGGGAGATTGAAATAGTTCCATGGGAATGAATGAGGATTCAAGATAATAGAGCATCAATATCTCCACAAAAAGCCATTATAAGATGGTAGCACATGAATATCTCAACAAAAAGCCATGAGAATGAATGAGGATTAAAGATGATAGAGCATGAATATCTCAACAAAAAGCCATCCACGAAGTGATGTGAGGTCTTTGTTATAAGGAGTATATCAAAATACCACCAGTGCGGAATAATTTGAGCTTGCATGAGAGTGCATGCATGTCAGAAGGTCTCTTGCATGGGAGATTGAATTGGTTCCATGAGAATGAATGAGGATTCAAGATAGTAGAGCATGAATATCTCAACGAAAAGCCATTCTTGCATGCCTTGCACAAGAACTATTTTCAACCCATAGAATGCTTTCTAATGATAGTCTAAGTTGTCACAAAATCCTAGTAGGAGATTGTTGAACCATGCCTTAAGAGAGAGGATTAGGAAGTAATCCTCAACCATGGCTTTTGGGGCAAGTGGTTAGCCCATCGCACTCCTAACCAAGAGGTTGTGAGTTCAATTCCGAACATTGGTATCAGAGCCTAGTTGAGAAATTGGGCGAGACGGAGGTTCGCGCCTCATTCGTGGGCACTTGGAAAAAGCGCTTATCTGTGGTGAGTGTGAAACTGGCCTTGGATGAAGGCGCATGGGCATTTGGGCACCCACGGAGGGTGGGATAGGTCCAAATTTGGTCCATGTGCTGGAGTTTGAGGTTGGTGGAAGCACTCATGCATGGAAAGTGGGTCCAAGAGTTAGAAGGGTCCACAAGTGAGCACTGAGGACAATGCTCAATCTAAGGGGGAAGGAATGTCACAAAATCTTAGTAGGAGATGGTTGAACCATGCCTTAAGAGAGAGGATTAGGAAGTAATCCTCAACCATGGCTTTTGGGGCAAGTGGTTAGCCCATCGCACTCCTAACCGGGAGGTTGTGAGTTCAATTCCCAACATAAGTGCTTTAAGTCTTCATGACATGATGGTTGGTCCATACAGACCTCTTCTTGCAACTCATAATGTAAATATGCATTTCTCACATTCATTTGAATGTAATGTTCAGATTTTTGTTGTACCTAATGTAACAAGTGCTTTCACAATTACCCTCACTATTGAATCAAATGTCTCTTCATAACATTGTTGGATCGGAACGCGTTCCAAACGTGATTGGAACGTTCGGAACGTTCCGTACGGAACGTACGTTCCAATCAGTGTTCGGAACGCGTGATTTTTTATTTTTAAAAAAATTTCTTCTTATATAAAACCAGATTTTATCTTATATAAAAATAATATAATACATACTATAATACATATATATAATACATATGTGTAATATGACACACATGCATAAATACACATACACACATGCATAAATATACATACACATGCATATATAATATGGCACACATTGCACATATGAATAATGACCCACTCTGCACACACATGCATGCTTGATTCTTTGTATATATATATATATATATATATATATATATATATATATATATATATATATATATATATATATATATATATATATATATATATATATATATATATATATATATATATAATAGATACATACATACATACATACATACACACATACTTACATACATACATACATACATACATACATACATACACATATATATATATATATATATATATATATATATATATATATATATATATATATATATATATATATATATATATATATATATATATATATATATATATATATATATATATATATATATATATATATATATATTTATTATGGTAACGTTCCTTAACGTTCCATATCCTCGCGTTTGGTACGGCACCACGTTCCGTACGCGTACCGTACGTGCCGTACCAAACGTTCTGTACCACCTTGCTTCATAATCAATTACATGAGTTTCAACATATCCTTTGTTATTAATTTTCTTTTGTACCTATTTATACTGCTATCAACATTATGCTTCACCTTACCCATTTGCAACCTCAAAGGATCAATCAAAAGACCATGGACATTTAGGACTATCTATTTTTTTTCCATTGGTATTATTTTCTAGTAGAGACATTGAATGGATTTGAATGATGTCCACCAAGTCAAGAAAAACTTGGCGATTGATGAAAATTGGGTTTACTATTCAAAGTGAATATCCCCTATTGTATTAATGCATAAAAAGGACAAACAGCCCCATTATTGTAAACTTAATACAACAATACTTTTGATTCCATTTCATCTCCGTTTTGAAATAGTATGCTTGAAGAAATTGGTGAACTAAGGATCTACTCGATGGGTATAATAGATAT
>CM035429.1:39159381-39239381 GCA_020310875.1 Ceratopteris richardii | reverse complement strand
TTAATAAAGAACATATACAAAGAAGTGTTCGGTGGCCTTTGGCCTTTTCACATGGACACTAACAGTAAAAATCTCCCACTAAAGGCCAATATGGTCAAAGTAACTATGGGAGAAAAATAAAGAATGATAAAGAATACCTGAGTGTAAGTATACAAACTATACCTCCCACCTAATGGGCATGTTACACAATATACAAGTGAATGTCTTAGATCATGAATCAAGTAATCCCCATCAAGTGACAACAGCGTTGAAAGCTATCCTGTGGTAGAGCTTTAGTCAAAACATTTGCAACATTATCTCGAGTGTGAACCTTGTCAAGATTAATGATAGGCTCAGTGGCTAAGCAATCTCTAATGAAGTGATACCTCATCTCAATGTTCTTGGTATTTGCATGATAGACCGGATTCTTAGCCAAATCAATGGCACTCTAATTATCACTGAGCAAACGAGGTACATGCTGAGGTAAACCCATATCATAAGCAAGACGAGAAAGCCACAATGCTTCCTTACATACCTCACTCGCTGCAACATACTCTGCTTCTGTGGTGGAAACAATAAATTCTTAAAGGAGATCTCCAAGAGATAGCACTTCCAGCAAAATGAAAAATGTACCCTGATGTAGACTTACGATTGTCTACACAACCATCATAGTCAAAATCTGTGTAACCAATAATGGATGTTTTCCCTTTACTTGTTAGGGGAGCACTAGATTGTGCTCTTTGACTATAGTAGACAAGATTATGGAAATGTACTTCTGATTACAAGATCACCCACACAGGGGAAACAATACAAGGATATGTAATTGATACACGAAGTACCACAACCCGAGACTAATAGGTATGGATAACTTGATTTGAGGTGATACACAAGATCCCACAACTCGGGATCGTAAGTATGGAGCAAGATCTCTGGATTTCAAGAACTCCCTTCTAAGAGATGAACTAGATACAAGAAAGAACTCAATAGGATCTCGTACTACAAGATTAAAAGTGGACAAGACCAGATGTCCAGGATACAAGACTAGAGCAAGAGACAAGACTAGAACTTGAATCGGAACTTGAAAGTACTTACTTGGTGATCAGGATTCCTTGAGCTCTAGAGACTTGCATTGGCAAGACTGAGAATGAATGTGGCCAAGGCCTCCTTATATAGGATTTCAAGGGCACTTCTCAAGGGTGATTGCGAATTGATGATGTCATCAATGATGTTAATAAATCAAACAAGACCTTCGGATGTTAGAATTTAGCAAATAGACAGTCGATCTTAGCAGTTTGTACGTTCCAGACACAATGGAAGCATTAGTTTCTCCTAATTCTGAACCAATCATGAGATATATGATTCACATGGAATCTGAGGTTCAAGATGGTTTCCTTTGTCCATGACATCACCTCTCCGTCAAGCAACGAGTTCCATGAGGAGCGGTCATGTTCTCTGGTCTCGACTTCATTAGATTTCTCTTATGGAATTCTCCAAACTTGATTGGTGCTCTCTGAAGGTTTCCTATAGGTTCGCAAGTACGATCACTGATGTCATACCCTTCCAATGACTAAGGTACTCCAATCTTCCTCGGGATATTCTTGAATCTAGAACATGCTCGACTTCAAATTCTTCATGATCATCAATCTCGATAGGTGGTGAAGGACTAGGTCTCTCGCCCCTCATGGTGAAATCTAATATGGTTCCAACATGGATACATGGAAAACTGGATGTATTCTCATGGTACTTGGTAGTTGGAGCTTGAAGGTGACGTCTTGTATCAGTCCTAATTCTGAACCAATCATGAGATATAGGATTCACATGGAATCTGAGGTTCAAGATCATTTCCTTTGTCCATGATACTACATAAGCATAGACATGTGTCCTTAGTGCCACTCAAATATCTCAAAATCATCTTGATCGCTTCCCAATGTTTCTTGCCACTATTAGACATATATCTGCTCACAACTCCCATTGCAAATGCAATGTCTAGTCTCGTAGCTACCATAGCATACATGAGACTACCAACAGCAGACTAATAAGGAATTTTAGCCAGGAATTCCTTTTCCTCATCTGATTTTTGGTAAGCATCCTTGCTCAATTTCACATATATGGGTAAAGGTGTATTCGATGCCTTTCCACCCTGCATATTGAACCTATGAAGTACTTTGGATATGTACTCACTTTGAGACAAGTATATGCATCTTTGACTTCTATCACGAGTAATGTGCATGCCAAGAATATCCAAATCCTTCATATCAAATTTCTGACTCAACTTCTTTTTGAGAATTGACAAGTCATAAGAGGAACTCCTAGCAATCAACATATTATCGACATAAAGTATCAAGCATATCAAGCTTCCATCTGAGCATCTCTTTGTGTAGAGACAATGATCTTGATTGCTTCGAGAATAGCTTTGAGACTTCATAAAAGCATCAAAATTTTGATACCATTGTCTAGGGGACTATTTAAGTCCATACAAGCTCTTCTTGAGCTTACAAACTAGACTTTTCTTGCCAGGAACTACATAACTCTCTGGTTGTTCCATATAGATCTCATCTGTAAGATCTCCATGCAAGAAAGCAGTTTTCACATCCATTTGGACTAGCTCTAAGTCCTCCATTGCAACGAATCCAAGCAACATGCACATGGTTGTCATCTTGACCATTGGAGAGAAGATTTCCTCAAAATCAACACTATGTTGTTGCTTAAAACCCTTTGCAAAAAGTCGTGCTTTATACTTTGGAGAAGCAGTATCTGATGTGAATTTCAACTTATATACCCATTTACATGGTAAATCTTTCTTGCCCTTTGGCAAAGGTACGAAATCCCAAGTACCATTCTTGTGAATAGAATCCAACTCACTCTTCATGGCATGCTCCCACTTGACATGATCCTCTGTTTGCATAGCCTCTTTGTAGCAAGAAGGCTCACCGGCATCTGTTAGCATAACAAAATCTAAACCTGGAACATATCTATCAGGTGGATGTGAGACACGTGTAGAGCATCTCAATGGTTGCTGAACATGATCATGTGCAGACTGATCTGATCCAACATTCTCTTGAATGTCCCTATGTGTAACATTTTTATGCATGTTAACTGGAGGACTAGTATCCTCAAACACCACTCTTCTCACTTCAACCTCCTTAATGGGCAGCTTATGCATCTTAGACTCATTGAAAATGACATCACTACTTTTGATCATTGACTATGTTTCAAGATCCCATAAGGGATATCCAAATTGTCCTTCTCGACCATATCCAAGAAAAGTACATTTCTTTGACTTATGGTCCAACTTTTGTCTAAGATTCTTGGGTGTATGAATATATGCTTCACACCTAAAAACTCAAAGATAGTCATAATATGGTGGCTTCCCTATCCATAACTCTTGTGCCACTTTTAGACCTTTGGCAGTACTAGGTGAAAGGTTAATCACATGAACTACATTCAATACTATCTTGAATAGTTCTATTCATCCTTTCAGCTACACCATTCTATACTAGGGTATAAGGAGTTGTAAACTCTCTATGAATCCCTCTAGACTGACAGAAAAAGCTGAATTCATGTGAGGTATACTCTCCCCCATTATTTGAATGTAAAGCTTTACACTTAGTTCCTTTTTCAATCTCAAATGAAGCAAGCCATTTTATGAAAGTAGGGAATACCTCATCCTTTGATTTGATAGGATATACCCAAACTTTTCTAGTAGCATCATCTATGAAAGTGACAAAGTAAAGAGAACCACCTAAGGACCTAGTGGACATAGGACCACACACATTTGTACGAACGAGATCTAAAGGCTGAATTGAAGAGTCAATCTGCGTTCTATGCACATTTCTCGTTTGCTTTCCATATCTACAATGCTCACAAAATGAAAAATCAGAGAAAGATAACATAGGTAAGTAGCCAGAACGAGAAACATTTTCCATTCCAATATGAGATATATGGCCCAAACGACCATGCCAAATACAAGCCATAGGTTGTTTAATAACAACTAACAAGTGTTCTTTGTGTGATACAAATAAAGGATAAAGTGAGCCAACTTTGCTTCCTTTTGCAATAATCATATTGCCCTTTGATATACAAAAGGACTGAGCATAGAAGACCACCTTTTAACCAAGGTCATCAAGTTGACCAACTGACATCAAACTGCGTGATAACTGAGGTACATGGTGTACATTATGCATAGTAAATTTTGAACCATCAATGAACTGCACAACCACATCTTGAATCCCCACAACGTCACACTAGTAAGAGTCACCAAGTCTCATGGTACCAAGAGACTTTGTCGCATAATTAGAGATCCATTCTTTGTGTGGTGTCACATGGAAAGAAGCACCATAATCTAGCAGCCACATGTGGGAAAGAGAATCAGCCATAAGAGCCTCAGTTGGCATAGTACTACCAAGTGTCAACGCATCAACATCATCAGAAATAGAATTAATTTCTTCAATCTTCATAGTCAAAGTAGATGGTGCAGGTAACTATTTAAAATGCCCATCAACATTCTGTCCTTTACCTTTAGCATTCTTTAATGCATAACAATCTTTCTTCATGTGTCCTTTCTTATGAAAATAATGGCATTCGATATCCCTCTTCCTTGATTTACTTCTATTCTTATTTTGTTAACCATTCTTTTCCTTATTCTTGCTCCTGCCATGTTGGTGATTCTTTCCTTGGTAAGAATCACGAACATTATATGCATCTCCATTCTGAGTGCCAACCATAGATTTTCTACAAATCTCCTCACTCAAGAGTGCTCCACCTATGTTCATGATAGACGAGTTTACCACCAGGTGCACTATTGCTAATGGCTGTGCAAAACGTATCCCATGATGATGGCAAGGTGCATAATAACAATACTGCTTTCATTTCATTATCCATATCCATTTTCTGAGCCTGTGTTGACCTAAGCACGAACTTAGGGACTTGCGGAGAAAGAGACTATACCTCAATCCCCTCACAAGTGCATATAGTGGGGATACACGCTTTTAATTTATCAATCCGAAGAGTATACTAACCTAGCCGAGTGTATGAAAACATGCAATCACGTAATGGTCAATGCAAATGAACTACTCAAGAATGAAAATGAGGTAAATGCTTATCCTAACAAGCTCTAACTGTAGGTCAAGACGAAACGATACTTGGTGCAGCAGCCGTCAGTATTTTGGACTTTTCTCTTAGCTCCGAGCTCCAAACATAGTGAATAGCATATGCGTTTCGAAGCTCTCGAGAAGACGCATCCAATGGCAGTGGTTTCACTCAATTCCGACGCTCCTACTTCAAGATATGACAGAAATACTGAATCGCGAAAATACTTTCCGATGCTTCAGCACTTCCTACACTTCGCACACACCTCTCCTACAGCAAAGGATCACTCTCAAGGATAGACAACACTCACAAGCACTCTTTCCAAGCAATACACATGCATACAAGCTCACGAAGAAGAAGATGAAGAGGGAAGAAGACACAAATTCGAATTTCTGTGCTCTCTATTCTCACAATGGCAAAAAGTCCTCTACAAAGAGTCACATTTGACTTATATACTAGTGCCCTACAAATGGTCCTTTCACACAAGTGACCGGCACTTTATTCACTAAGAGTTAATTTCCTACTATTTTACATGGGTAAGCTTCTATTCTTCTGTGGGAATGCATCTAGAGGACTCCTCTAGTGCCTTTACAAGGGGAAATATATTACAAAAATGAATATGTTACAAAAATATGTGGTCCAAATCGGAAAAATTTTGGGGCCCATCTTTTTCTCTGCTTTGTGCGCTCTTTGGCTCTGCAACACTCTCCCCCTCTTCGCCTCTGTCGTCCCTTGATAGACTTTGCTTCGCGCACGCGCCCTTGACAGACTTTGCTTCGCGCACACGCCCAGTGGTCAGTATTGTCTGATTCTTGATCTTGCATTACGTTTTAGAGGCGCTTTTGGTTTGTCCTGGTTGCACACTTTGGACCTGGTTGATTTGGTTTGTCACGCACGCCATTAGTGCACATATGCGGATGTAGCTCGTAAGCCTTGATCTGAAACCTCTGCCACTCAAGAGGTTGAAGCATCCACATAAGTGATACTTGTTAGCCCTGATTCCTTGTTCCGGGTGCGTGCTTTTCCTTGGTGTGTGCGCCCCTGCGGGGCTTCCTGCAGAGATGCATCTTCAAATTTGTCTTTTAGTGAAGCTGTTTCTTTCGTTGCTTTCTTTTTTTTCTCTTCTTACTCGTCTCGCCCTCTTCGCCTCTGTCGTCCCTTGACAGACTTTGCTTCGCGCACGCGCCCTTGACAGACTTTGCTTCGCGCACACGCCCCCCTCTTCGCCTCTGTCGTCCCTTGACAGACTTTGCTTCGCAGTTGGTGATGCTGAGTGCTTAATGATTCATATTGCGTTTGTGTTTCTAACAGCTCAGTGCTTTTGGTGGCTATCTCTTTTTGTACCTGAATTAATTGTGCAGACAACTGTTCACTCATAACTTGAAACTGATGCTTTTCCTTCATGGCTTTGTCGTAGTCTGCATCTATGTCCATCATTTGTTGTTGCGTATCCATGGCTGTCTGGATCATTTGCTTTACTACCGGTTTTAACTGCGTCACATCCACATTGAGCCATGTTTTAGGTATTGAGGGTTCTTCTCCGGTAGTCACATCTTTGCCTTCAGCAATGTGTAAGGTAGTATCATGGGGCTGCCTGATCTGAAGTTGGATCCTTGGCTCAGCCCCCATGTCTTCATCATGTCCTTGAGGTGTGTCATCAGGCACCTCGATTATGGTTTGTTCTTTTTGTTGGAGCTCTCCCGTTTCCTTATTCACTGGGGTTTGTTCTTCCTCTTTAATAGGTGCGTTGACATGTGTAACCCCAGTAGTCGTATCTTCCTTAATGCTTATTTTTGTAGTGTCATTCAACTGAATGACGTGCTCCTGTTCCTTAACATCATCCACCGTCTTTTCTTTTTCCTTTTGGTTGTCCGGTGTTACTTCCATTTGATTGATTTCTGGTCCGTCTTCTTCATAAGTTTCTGTCCTGATATCCGTATCTAGCTTGTCTTTCTCAGGACTGGATTCCGTATTCGTACTAGAGTCATCAATGCCCAATTCTTTGTACCTTCCTGGTTGTTTTGGAGTTTTTTCTGTACTCTGTTTTTGCTTTACTTGACTTGCTTGTCTATACTGATGTCCTTGGACATTTAGATTCACCTGCCCTTGCATATACTGGTGTGTTTGCTCAAGGGCAGCAGACAAATCTCTTTTTGAAATCGGCATTTGAGCCGTCGTGATCTTAGGCAAGAGATGCGTTCTCTTAGACTGGGGTGTTGCTTGAGTTTCCTCTTCTCGCAAGCGTTTCGTACCCCTCATGGGTTTCTGTGTGCTGGTTCCAGCCTCTTCAACCACAACTACTGCTTTCTTCTTCTTAGGGACAGAAGCGGATTTTGCATACCTTGCTAGCCCTTCTGCTGTCGGCATCTCTCGTAAGCAGTGTTTCATGTCTAGAGCTTCATATATCAATAAAGTTAAAGCTGAACCACCGTTCAGGAACTTCTTTTGCCCCCATTTCTTCTGAGCTTCAAACAATCGTTCTTGTACGTAACCTATGAGATTCACTTTGTTTCCTATCTGTCTCATGGCATGCGATAGGAGTTGTACTACAATCTTTTGTGGTGCGGTGTATCTGTTCATGCCAGGAAAACAAAAGTGTTGATGTACCAAACGTACTGCATCTTCAATATCTATTCTGTTAATCTCCAGGAATGATCTTTTCTTGGGGTCATGGCATTCCTCTTTGACATTAGTAATTCCTTCTTGATTCCATCCAAAGGCTTTATTGATCAATTCATGAGTGAATTGAATTGTCTTCCATGTGCCCACCTTGTCCAAAACCTTTGCTTCTGGAACCGAGATCTTTGTAGCGGCCGGCTGCATGGTATTCATTACCTGCGTACATCTTTGGAAGTCTGGTACGCATATAGGTATCTTCAAAAATGCTTCAATTCTAGCTTGAGTCCATACTTCCTCGATATGTGGTAACCCTTGTATTATGGTCTTGAAATCTTGTGACATGATGGGGAAATAGTGGTCCCTGTCCATAATCTTGATGGTTGCCATAAAGAGAAGTTCCGAGATAGGTTGGTCATCTCGAAACCAATGTCCTCTGACCTTGGTTATTGACCCCAATGGAAGAAGTAGTTCCTCTTCCTGTTGTGTAGCTTCTGAGTCAGAAGATGTCATCTGCACTCAATATAGGGGATGAGTTAGTATCCATATGTTTTTTCAGAAATCCTCCTCCATATGTTGATTAATAATTCGATGTTGCTCCGAGTGCATGATGCCGTCCCTTTCCCGTGGGTGTGAGAAAGGTAATACCTGAATTTTTCATGTATTTTTATATTTTTTGCTGAAAAGACAACATAAAAGTTAGTACATAGCCGAAGCGTTAGTGAAATTTTTTGGAGTAATATTTTAAGTATGTACAAGTGCTCTCCTATTTCCAAAGGGAAAATGTGCATGACTATCCGAAAATAGAAGAAGGACGTGCCGAATGCTTGGCCTTGTAATGTGGCCCTATCATGCATACTCTGGATCTTGACAACTCCTCATGTGTGCAATTGGAAGTAGTTTCTTGATGCATGCAGCTTTTCTTGTCTTTTGGCATCCAAACTTGCTTCACTTTGGGGGAATGTACTGTATTCTCCACCTTTTTGATGAATGCGGTTCTTCTTCGGTAGTATGTCTGCTGATTCCCATTTGGAAATCTCAGGTTGGTTTGTATTGCATTTATGGATTCCTTCTTCCTCCAATATGTCCTCTTTCTCGGCTGATGTGTCTGTTGACCATGTTGAGTGTGATAGCCCTTCTGAGGATGTTCCTTGTTTGGGATGGTTGTCCTTGGAGTACATGACTTTGGAACCCATATTTTTGTTCGATCAGGTTGTGCAGTTATCAGCTTCTTTGGGATCCATATGCTCTTGAGTCGTGGTTGCCTGAAGTGTTCGAAATTCTTTGTCTTCTTATGCCATTGCTCACGCTGCTGTCGAAGACTTGTCTGTTGCTGAAGATAGGCCTTCTTTTGGTCCTTTCTTATCCAAGCTAGTGTAGAATGTGGAATGGGGTACACTTGCACAGGTGTAGACTTCACTTCTTGCAAAGTGGTATTCGTTCCTGTGCTTTGTGGCTCTTTGAGCTGGATTTCATTTTCAGGTGCACTCTTGTGACTCTCTATACTCAAAGATGGAGTGCACACAGGACTCACGGTATTTTCACATGAAGTACTGGACGATGGGGTTTCTATAGTGCTAGTGAACATACAACCATGACTTTGTTCGTTAAGATGGACTTCTGGCTCTATAATAGCAGCTTTGGGTGGTCGTTCGTCTAGCAAACTAAATACTTCACGAGGTCCTATCCTGGCCGAGATGTATCCTAAAGCCAATTGAATGGTTACCTCATATTCGTAGATCCAATCTTGTCCTAACACCACATCTTCAAGCAGATCTTGGTCCTGACATACTAAGAGTCTCTGTTCCATTGTGTTGTTCCCCATATGTAAAGGTAAAGTGATCTCACCTATGCATTGAGTAACTTTTCCTCCTATTCCAATTAGCTGTGCCTTCGATGGGCGTATCTCCTCTTTAAGTCTCTGAGACAAAGAAAATCTAATACAGCTTATTGCTGCTCCTGTGTCTATGAGAGCATCCACTAAGTGGTACTCTTTCCGTCCTGCCCCCAGATTCAAATAAGGCTGTCTTCTTTGTTGTCTGGAGTTCTCAGTGGCTCTAAAATTAGCCATTGGGATGAGTTCTTCTCCTAATCGATATCTCTCGTCCCTTTCTCTCATCCACTCTTTCCGTTTTTTGATACGTTCTAGGGCTTCCTGTCTCGCTTCTTCTCGTATGCGTTCTTCTTCCTTTTTCCTACTCTGAGCTCCTAATAGTCGTGCTAGCATTTGATCAGTCAATGGCTCCATGAATCTTTTCACTCTGCATCCACTGATGTAGTTGGGAAGAATATCTCCGTCTAGTGTGGCGAGATTGATTGCTCCACTAGTAGAGATTCGATTTATAATCATGGGTCCATATCCGCGTTTTTGGAGCTTCTTTGCATGTTGTTTGAGGGTGTATACTAGGACTAAATCGCCTTCTTTCAGTCCCTTGTCTTTTATATGTGCATCATAATAAGCCTTTTGTCTCCGTTTGGCGGCATAAATGCCCGCTACCGCTTGCAATCTAGTCTCGTGCAGCTTTTCAATTTGATCTAATTGCTGAGACAACTCATGACCGTTCCACTCATATTGCTGGGCCACTTTCAGTGTAGGTACTAAGAAGTCAATTGGCAAAATTGCATTTTGCCCATACACTAGGTTGAAAGGTGTAGTTCCAATAGCCGTTTTATATGCCACTCGGAAGGCCCAAATTGCGTGATGCAATTGTTTGTCCCAATCTGACCTTCCATTATTGACAATCTTCGTCAATACAGTACATAGTACCTTGTTAGAACTTTCAGCTTGCCCATTAGCTTGAGGATGGTATGGGGCTGATTTTTTATGAATCACTAAGAATTCATTCATTAGCGATTCAATGACTTCGTTTAAGAAATGAGTTCCTCGATCACTCACTATCTCGATCGGTAGTCCAAAGCGTGTGAATATGTGCTCAAAGAGAAATTTTGCTGTGGTTTGAGCATCATTCTTTCTAGTGGCTTTTGCTTCTACCCACTTTGTCAAGTAGTCGGTGGCTACTATGATGTATTCAGCATGTGATCCTTTCGCAGGTGGATTGATAGGTCCTATGAAGTCAATTCCCCACTTGGTAAATGCTCTCGCACAAACCATGGGTCTTAAAGGCATGTCATCTCTTCTAATGGGGTATTTTGCTCTCTGACATGTTTCGCAACTTTTTACATATGTTTCCGCATCCATATGTAGAGTTGGCCACCACAGGCCTGCAAAGAGAATCATCTTGACCGTTCTGTCTGCTGAGAAATGTCCTCCTGCAGCTCCTGCATGTGCCATTTCTAATACAGAGAGATATTCATTTTCATGAATGCACAATCTTAGCTGGTTATCCTTCCCGCGTTTGAAGAGTTGTTTTCCTAGGATGACGTAATCTTTGCTCTGTTCTTCAAGAGCACGTTTTCTTGCTAGGGTAGCTCCATCAGGGTACTCTCGAGTTTTCAAGAACTTTACTAAAGGCATGCTCCACCTTGGTGCTATTGTAGAATAGCATAGCGTAGAGTTCTCATCTGGGATTTGTTCTTGACAGGTTTGACAGGTTGACACATAATGATGTGCATCTCGTTGCATGGTTGGCCAATATATGCCAAGTCTCTTGAGTGTTTGCCATGTTCCAATTGAGTTCAAATGAGTGTTCCATTGATTTATGTGCGCTTTCTGAAGCCACATGTTTTGTTCATCTTCTTCCACGCATCTCATCAGTAGTCCGCTTGAATCCTGGTGGTATAAACTTCCAGCAATAATGTGAAGATTCTTAGTCCTCCAAAGATCTTGCTTTCGGTTTGGCGTGATCCCATCTTTAGGTCCGTGTGTGAGTATTGGGATCAATTTTTCGGCCCATTGAGGACATACTTCCAGGTTAAAAAGATAGGTGTCTGGCAAATCATCAGGAACTCCGCTAGGTGGCTCTCCGTGTTTTAACCTAGAAAGGTGGTCTTCTCTCACATGTGTGTTTCCTTTTTTGACTATTACCTCAAAGTCAAACTCCATTAGTAACAAGAACCATCGCACCAACCTTCCCGTGCTACAAGGTTTATTGACTAAATACAACAAAGCTTGATGGTCTATGAAGAATTTGAATTTGTTGGCTAAGAGGTAATGTCTAAACTTCTTGACTGCATAAACCATTCCTAAGCCCTCTCTTTCTGTAGTCGTGTAATTTCTTTCGGCTTGGTTTAATTGCCTACTCGCATAAGCGATTGGATGGTCAAGCTTTCCTTCATCAGCCGGTTGAGCTAGGATACATCCAATTGCATAGTTCGAAGCATCAACATGGATATGAAAAGGCTTGCTCCAGTTGGGTGATTTTAGAATTGGGGCTGTACTCAGCCTCTTTTTAAGCTCGTTGAAGGCCTTCTCACACTCGTCTGTCCAAGTGAACTGAGTTAATAGACCGTATAAGGGCTTGGCTATTATGGCATACATGTGAATAAACCTACGGTAATATCCACAATGTCCCATAAAGGCTTGTACTTCCTTTACATTTTTGGGTCTTGGTAAGTCCAATATGACTTTAATCTTATCCTCATCCGTAGATATCCCATTTCTTGAGACTATGTGTCCTAGTATTTTTCCTTGTCTTACCATGAAGACACATTTTTCTGGGTTTAAGCAGACTCTATACTGCCTACATTTGTTGAATATCTTCCTTAATTCCGGGATGTGATCGGGTCTTTGATTGGAATACGTACAAAGATCATCTACATACACTTCCATGCTTTTTTTCAAGAATTCCTTGAAAACGTGACACATTAATCGTTGGAAGGTAGCCGGTGCATTAGTGAGTCCAAAGGGCATCACTCTGAATGCATACACACCCCATTCAGTGGCAAATGCTGTCTTGTGTTGGTCCTCAGTCGCGATAGCCACCTGATTGTATCCAGAGAAACCATCTAGGAAGCTATAGACCTCTTTACCTGCTACTCTCTCCAATAGATGATCCGTAATCGGTAATGGGTAGCTATCACGTATAGTGGCTGCATTCACCTTCTTCAGATTTATGCACACTCTCAATTTTCCATTTTTCTTGGGCACTACTACTAATGGCGATACCCATTCTGTGTGTTCTATCTCGTATATGAATCCGGCATCCAACAACTTATCTATTTCTTCTTTTATCTTGGCTGAATACACATCATTATAAGTATAAGGTCTCTGTTTGGAAGGTTTGGCTTCGGATGTCATGGGGATTCTATGCGCACATATAGATGGATCTACTCCTTTTAAATCCTTATAGGTCCAAGCAAAGACATCCCGGTATTCTCTTATGAGTCGAATCAACTCTCGCTCTTCTTCCACTGAGACATCCTGTCCTATGAAAGTACATCGTTCCTCTCCTCCTTCCATGGTTACGACTATTTTTTTGGTTTGTTCCTTATTATCATATGCTATTCCCGGTTGTGCTTCTCTTTTAGGCATTTGAATAGCAATCTTCCTCTCTTCCACTTCATATTTTTTGAAATGAGCTGGTACCTTAAATTGGTCTTGAAGCTTGTTATCTTCATCTTCTAACTCCCTTTCAACTTCTAATTCTTCCTTTTGTGTGAGATCCTTATGTTGTTCATTGGCAGTGATATCCATGTTGGTGGTACTAATCCCTAGATCCATGGGTTCTGGTTCCATTTCAATGCTCTCGTAGTCCTCCTTCCAGTCTTTCTCAATTACTTCTCCTTCTTCTGCCTCCTGAAGGACTACCATATACAGACTAACGTCATAACCCTCTTCGTCAATACATTCGTTCATGGTTACCACTTCTTCATTTACATAGACATCGAGGGTGGCTAAGATTTCCATCCAACCATGAGGTTCAAATTCTTCGTCTGGAAAAACTTGTGGCATATAAGCTGGATCTTGTACCGATCTCTCTACACCTTGTTTCTGCTGCCAACTTTTTCTTCTCTCTTCTTCCTTTTTTGCAGCTTGGCATATCCATAGATGAGTGTCCTCGTTCATCCAGGATTGGTCACTAGAACCTGCACTATGAATCGATTGGTCGTCTTCCTCTTTATGGATTTGATTCCATTGCAGAGGTGGTACATCTTGATATGCGTACGTATGTAGGTTGATCCTAGTGGTGACTCCTGCGTGTTGTAGGTACACTGCATCTTTTCCCCAATCTTGTACGACCTTTAGCTGTCTCATGAATGGCCTTCCCAAGATCATTTCGTAATTGCTTGGCCTTTCAAATTGACATATTGCTAAAGTATGTTCGAATTCCACTCCGCACGTAGTGAAGACTACTCGTTCCAACAATCCTAAGGGTCTTTCCGTATGTCCATCTGCCATTTGAATTTTCATATGTGTTGGTCTCAATGCTGGTTTTCCCCATTTCTCCCAAATTTCTTTGGTAGCAATGCCAACGCCGGCTCCTGAATCTAATATGGCTTTGGTTGTGTAACCCCTATAGGTGATTGGTAGACATGTATTTCCTTCGTCCCCTTCACTAAAGTCTCCTACTTTATCCACTGGAATTCTCACCGTTTTCACTTCGTCATCTACCTCCTTCTTTTCCTCCTTGACTTCCCATTGATCGATCAATTTCTCTTTTAGATGGGGTTTTACCTTTAACAGTTCTTCAAATGTTAAGGTACATGGGATTTTCACCTCTCTAAGGCGTTGTATGATCTCCGATGTTTGAACTGATGGATTCGTTTCTCGTCTCTTTATTGATGGAATGCGATACAATTCTGAGTTGTGCTCGTATTCCCCGGTGTAATTAGGTAGTTCCTTTACATCGTCTTCGGCTTCTTTGTCACTTGCATCCATTGGAAAAATTTCTTCTGAATTAAGTTCAGGTATTGAATCCTCTATTTCGTTTTCTGCTTTCAATTCTTCAAAGGGCGGTTCCATTCCCTCTACCTTTTTCCACTTGTCCTCTTGAACTCGCGCCCATAAATCCTTAGTCCAATCTCCTTCTGTTTCAGGGACTATGGATCCTTCCTTCCTCTCAATACCAATTTCATCATCCAGAGGTCTATTTACCTTAGGCTTTTCCTGATTGTTTAGACACTCTTGGAATTTTTCTTCGCAAATTCGGTTGTTTGGTAAAGATGATGCGGTTTTTTCTAATGTTTGTTGGGCAACTTCTATCAATTTTTTGCAGATTTCCAATCTTTCTTTCTCTAAGTCGCCTCTCGGATACTCTCTCTCATGTTGTTCTATGGTAGGCCCTGCTTTTATTCTCGCCTTGTATGCCTGAATCCACATGGCTAATTCTTCAGGCATTGGGTCTGCTAATACCGATCCTACCTCCTTCCTTTTATTCTCCTTTTTATTTTCTTCTTCCACTTGTGCTTCTTCTGTTGATTTCTGTTTACTCTTTTCATTTTCCTTCTTTTGCAATAACTTTTTTTCTTTTATCCTGTCTCTCCTTTGCTTCCATCTTTGGGATCGTTTACTGGTGATACTTTTTTCTGGTTCTTCGGAGTCTTCTACTCTGTGAGGGATGGGTATATTTCCCTCTTTGTCACTTTGATTATTTTCTTCGGTTTTATCAGGGTTTTCTCTAGCCTTAGCTCTTGTTATGGCTTTTAAAGGTATAGTGTACTCTTTGTCACTCCCTGACGATTCAATTACTTCTATCACGTTAATCTGTACGTTAGCTGTGACCTTATTGGGATTCTTAGGACAATCTCTGAAAAGATGCTCCTTACCACAATCGCTACAGTAACCTTCCCAAATTCGTTGTGGTGGTGGTGGGTTTGGCAATGTACATTCTCTGATATAGTGGTCACCTCCACACCTGTAGCATGGTCCTCTAGGTACAGGCGGTCTATTCATTGGTCGAGGTGGCATGGTTGCTCTAGGAGCTGTGTACATTAATGGTACATAATCTTGCTCGTAGTTATATGAACTCTCTGACGTCTCCATGCCATAAGCATATGGGTCATATTGTTGCCCATATTCCATGATTGAACTCTCATAACCTGGGTATGTTCCTTGACTAGGTTCGTAAAATGAGTCATATGGTTCACTACTAGTCAAAGGTGTAGCTGGCACTATGGCCCTTTCTAAGTTTTCCTCTGGTTGCGCTATCTTAACTGGGACAACGTTCTGAGGGTGGGGCGGTTGTTGTCCTAGCACTGGTTGAGGCTGTGTAAATCCCTGGTATGCGTATGGTCGTGGTATTGGTGCCTGTGACTGATATGAGGGATATCTAAAAGTTTCTCCTCCTTGCTGGTTCTGCGGATATCCGTAGGGTCTCACATAAGGCTGGGTGGGTCTGGTTTGCCTATTGTAAGGGCAGTTCTCGGTGCTATGGTTTGTGTACCTCTGCTCTATACTGCAATACTGTAGTGGTCCGGGGACAGAGGGTCTATGAGGAGCATAGGCAGGTGGTGGGACTACTCCCCTAGTACACAAGTGAGAAGGATGATCTCCTCCGCACTGCATACATCTTCTAAGCATAGGCATTCTCATAGGGTTGGTGGGATAATTCCTCTGCCCTTGCATATTCAGTTTTTTAGCTAACAAGTCGGCAATTTCCTCTACATTGTTTTTAGGGTTTGATGTGCTACTTGTTGACTCTTCGCTTTTCACACTACCTTGGGGTATTTTCAAGTCTTCTGCAAGGTTATCCTCTAGGTCTATACATTCCTTCATACACTCTTGCAAAGTTTGAACTCTCTTCATGTACACTAATGACCTCAAGGTTCCGTTCAACAGTCCTTCTAAGAACAATGATACCATCTTGTTTTGTGTTGGTCTCTCTTCTATGGGACACCTATCCACATACTGCTTGAATCTCCTGGCAGCCAATCTGACTGACTCAGTCGGAACTTGTTTGAAGCTGTGGATTAATGACGAAGAATTGTTTTTAATTCCAGATTTGGTAAATTCTTCAATCATTTCTTGATACACTTGATCCATGTTCTGAAAGGTATTTGGATCCAATGGCTGAAACCAGGCCAGGGCTGTGTCAGACAAGGTAAGGCCAAAGGACTCATATTGAATCATGAAGTCATCTACCTGCTCGGCTCTAACTACTTGTTTAAATTCTGCTATGTGATTATAGGGTTCACTCGAGCCATCATAATGATTTCTCATGCACTTGGCCACTTGGATCGGTCTTAGTCTCCTTCCTGCTTCAGGTTGTCTCGGCATTACAGGGTAATTTGGTCTTCCTATTGGTATGCCTGGTCCTCGTACTACCTGTGGTCTGACTGGAGCATGAACTCCATGTCTTGGGTCAATGGCTGGTTGTGGCCGATAATTAGGATTAGTGGCAGGCATTGCGAATTGAACATGTGGTCTGACAGGGATCTGGGTTTGTTGAGTTTGTTGTGTTTGTCCCGAATGTTGACTTGAATCATTTTGAGAAGTTCCATGTGGGTTCCGTGAAGTAGTGGCTTGGTCCCTTGGGGGGAACACTGGGATGTTCTGATATTTCAGCTCAGCTCTCTCTAATTCAGTGACTGGCCAATACCTTCTGTGGTCTTTGTCCAAATATGTGATGATGGTGGGGAATTCAGGATCTTGTAACTCATAGATGGTAACTGGATTAGGAGCAGCTTCCCAAATAGAGGAATGGGCTCTGAGCAGGTGCTCCATCCCGTTGATCAAATACACATCTATTAGAGTGTCATCCTGGGGAACTAAGTCTCCTCTCCAAAGTTTAGTAATTGTTGATCTCCCTCTAGGAGTAGTTACTTGTTCTTCAGTTCCATATCCATTTAAGCTCGAAGCATTATTTTCCTCACCACGCTCATTAATGATTTCAGGGTGTTCTGTGACCACGTATTGAATGTCTTGTTTATCCATGTACAGTCCTCCTATGTACTTGACTGCCGGCCTTGGCACTATGTAGGCCTCTGAAGCCTTCCTTAGTCTGGCCACTGATCTGTTTAGACCATCCCAATAGATAGGGATCTCATTGTGGTTAGTGCTCACATATTCTAAGGAAGTTCTGTATTCGCCCTCAATGATGGACATCTGGCCAATCATGGGCACAGTGTTTTGCATATCCTCGGAAGCCATGGGGATTTCTCCTTCTGACTCACTAGAGGTCTCAGAATAGTGTGATCGGTTACTTGGTTCGGCAACACTCCCTACGGAAGAAATTACACTTCTTCGGCTTCCTAGGGTTCTTCCTGATCTCAGGTTCATTCACTTAAGAGCTCTGATCAATTCTGGTCCACCTTTAGTCTCTAGAGTTCTAAGTTATGGTTCAGAAGTCTAGGGAAAACTTAGGCTGAATGTGACTGAAAGAAAATTTCAAGTCACGATACTTGGCTCTCATGATCTCTGAGAAAACGATCGCTGACAAACGACACTTGGATAAAAACGATCGCTGACAGACGATACTTGGGTGAAACGACCGCTGAAAAACGATCTTTCCCTAAACGATCTCTGACTAGGAACGATACACGACCTCTCAATGAAACGATCTACGACCTCTGACCAAAACGATCGCTGACAAACGATACTTGATCAAAACGATCGCTGGAAATCGACACTTGGGTCTAAACGATACTTGATCAAAACGATCGCTGGAAAACGATCTTTGACCGAGAACGATACACGATCGACGATCTCTAGCAGAAACGATCGGCGATACTTGGGCTGAAACGACACACGATCTCTCACTAGACGATACACGATACTCGAATAGAAACGATCTACGATCTTCCCCAGAAACGATCGACGATATTTATCTGAAACGATACTGATCTGTAACAAGTGTCGCGATCTCCGTCAAACGATAGACGACCGACGACACTCGTGACAAACGATACACGACCTTTGACAAGTGTCGCGATCTCTGGATAACGATACTTGGCAAACGACATGCGATCGACGACCTCCGATCCAAACGATCTCTAACGAAACGATCTACGACCTCTATCTTAAACGATCTCTAACGAAACGATCGACGACCGCTGGGAAATATCGCGATACTCAACCGCAGGAGTAAAACGATACTCGACCGCAGGAGCAAAGCGATACTTGACCCTTTTTCAAATTTTTGTGATGTTTTTTGAGATTTGATGTTTCCCCCTTTCTCACCTAGCTCTTCTCTCTTACCCTCACCCACTGTATCAATCAACCAAAGACTTTTAACCCCCTGAAGGCCCAAACGACACTCAGCGCAGGTCGTTTTCTTCCTTTCCTAGGTTGAAATACTGGAAATTTTTGAGCAAACAGGTGGTTTAGTTTACCTTGGAAGCTCCCATGATCTCTTGGTCCAACTCTTTTGCACTGAACTCTCCCCTATTGCTTGCTTTCCTCGAAACGACCGCTGCAACTCTCACGACACTCGACACTGCTCTCCACGATACTTGTTCAACAAGTAACTTGAAAAATGAAAAATTTTTGGCTTTTATACTTGGGAATTCCTAGCTTACAGAAAAAGGAAAATTCTTGAACAAACCTAAAGCCTACTCTACTCTCCACTCACTCCTATTCTACTTCTTCTACTTACTTCCCTAATCTATCAACTCACTACACACACTCCAAGAATGAGAAGTAGCAAGTGCGGCTGAAATTGACTTACCAAAGAAGAGAAGATTTCCGCTCCTCCAAGTTCTTCAAAGCAAAAAGCTACTTACCATCACACGAATGCCTCGGTTTGATTCGTCACTCCCCGGCAACGGCGCCAAAAAGTGTGTTGACCTAAGCACGAACTTAGGGACTTGCGGAGAAAGAGACTATACCTCAATCCCCTCACAAGTGCATATAGTGGGGATACACGCTTTTAATTTATCAATCCGAAGAGTATACTAACCTAGCCGAGTGTATGAAGACATGCAATCACGTAATGGTCAATGCAAATGAACTACTCAAGAATGAAAATGAGGTAAATGCTTATCCTAACAAGCTCTAACTGTAGGTCAAGACGAAACGATACTTGGTGCAACAGCCGTCAGTATTTTGGACTTTTCTCTTAGCTCCGAGCTCCAAACATAGCGAATAGCATATGCGTTTCGAAGCTCTCGAGAAGACGCATCCAATGGCAGTGGTTTCACTCAATTCCGACGCTCCTACTTCAAGATATGACAGAAATACTGAATCGCGAAAATACTTTCCGATGCTTCAGCACTTCCTACACTTCGCGCACACCTCTCCTACAGCAAAGGATCACTCTCAAGGATAGACAACACTCACAAGCACTCTTTCCAAGCAATACACATGCATACAAGCTCACGAAGAAGAAGATGAAGAGGGAAGAAGACACAAATTCGAATTTCTGTGCTCTCTATTCTCACAATGGCAAAAAGTCCTCTACAAAGAGTCACATTTGACTTATATACTAGTGCCCTACAAATGGTCCTTTCACACAAGTGACCGGCACTTTATTCACTAAGAGTTAATTTCCTACTATTTTACATGGGTAAGCTTCTATTCTTCTGTGGGAATGCATCTAGAGGACTCCTCTAGTGCCTTTACAAGGGGAAATATATTACAAAAATGAATATGTTACAAAAATATGTGGTCCAAATCGGAAAAATTTTGGGGCCCATCTTTTTCTCTGCTTTGTGCGCTCTTTGGCTCTGCAACAGCCTGTAACTGGGAGAATATCATTAGGGAAAAAAATGAACCTTGCATGGGCCTTTTAGATTAATGAGTGATTAGTGATGGACCAATGACAAGAGGGTGGTGGACACGGTCTAGTCCCTTAATCACATAGACTAGGCATAGGCTTCCCTTGTTTTTTTGTGGTCAAAGAGCAAAAAACCACTTCAAACTCGTGCTTTTGTTCATTTGAATGGTTTTCAAATGCATGGGAATGATTTAGAGCCCTTGGATTGTCTTAAAAATCCAAAGGTAGGGGTTGAAGGGCAAAATTCAAGGCACCTTTGCTTTTAGGCCCTTTGATTTAGTTTAAATCTAGTGGCTAGGATGAAAAGAGCCATCAAAAATGCACCTTTGATTTAGAGCCCTTGGATTGAGGCTGAGATCTAATGGCTCTCATTGATTTACAGGTCCTTAGAGCGCCTTAAATCATGGCCTTTGGATGCAAGCTTGATCCATTGGCTGAGATGGATGCCTTGGAGATCTTAGGCACCTTTTGTCCTACTCCCTTGGATAAATAGATGATCGGACAGCTGAAATCACACACACCTTGAACTCCTATGGCAAGGCTGGGTAAGTCTTCCACCTACATCACCGAAGAGACCCTGACATCTGGGTGTATCCAAGTTAATAAAACCTTACCATGACCCTCTTTATAAAACATAAAACTCTTTATGCAAAAACCGTAACCTCTATATCAA
The DNA here is from genome assembly GCA_020310875.1 of Ceratopteris richardii. NCBI lineage: Eukaryota > Viridiplantae > Streptophyta > Polypodiopsida > Polypodiales > Pteridaceae > Ceratopteris > Ceratopteris richardii. Next base: position 39,218,474 of record CM035429.1, on the reverse strand, counting down.
TGACCACATGGAAGTACATAACCGATATCCACCGAAGCGTACATGGTGTGTATGTGCTCAATATATGCAGTAAAATGACACTAAAAGGATAATTTGCAGCCCAAAAACTAGCCAACAACACCTGCAAGTGTCTGTCAACTCTGATGTTTTAGGTAAAAAACCGGCATGAACTTGCAACGGTTGCTCCCACCAAAACTAAAAACCTTTTGAGAAACCTGTAGTTTTACAAGAGTGGCTGAAAATGCAGCCCCAAAGGTTGATATTTATTTGCGGAGAAGTACAAAGAACACTCTTCTTGATGTTCTTTTACCTATGTGAAGAGAACTATGTGTGAAAGTACTCCAAAATGGCTTCAAAAGACACCCCAAAAATGCTTCAAAATAGGCTTTGAAAGCAAAGAATGAAGCTTTAAGGGACCAAAACATGTTCAAGGTAATGTTAACCTTAGTCCTTCCCCTTCTTCAGACACCACAAGAGTGTAGCTTAGTGGCAAGAGATTGCCACGGTTAAGTGAGCTCCAGGGGGAACAGTACTGGGATGGGTGACCTCCCATGAAGTACCGGGAACCTCTATCTTCCTTGATCATTGAGGTCCTCCCTCGCGTGCAGCCAACAACGCCAGTGGAGACTTCGGTGACTCGGATGACAAGGTATGTCAAGGTCTATGCCTTGGTCACCGCCTTAGTGGTAAGCCTTGGGTGGGTGAATATCCTCGGAGTAGAAAACCGAGCTCCTACAACTACACACAGTACTCGGCACAGAGGGTACAAAATACATAGAAAAACATCATACACAGGGAGCATGGCACAAACTTCGAAGGTGTTACAAATGCAGTCGAACTTATAGTCTGTGACTTACCAGGCCACTATATGTTTCATTAAAGAACATATACAAAGAAGTGTCTGGTGGCCATTTGGCCTTTCACATGGACACTAATGGTAACATATACATACACACACACACACACACACACACACACACACACACACACACATATATATATATATATATATATATATATATATATATATATATATATATATATATATATATATATATATATATATATATATATATATATCCATATCCATATCCATATACGTATGTGTATACCTATATATTTATGTATACACATAAACATACATACACACATACAAATACATACATACATACCTCCATGCATGCATACATACATACATACGTACATACATACATACATACACACACACACATACACACACACATACACACACACATACGCACATACACACACACACACACACACACACATATATATATATATATATATATATATATGCACATATGCTATGGAAATATATATCTTTATAAATTTCCTATAAAATATTAATTCTATATGAAAAATATAATTTGTATAAATTGTACACACACATAGAGTACTATATACATAGAAACACATAGATACACACACACACACACACACACACACAAATTTGACAATGGTTGAAGAGTTAGAGGAGCCCCCTAAAAATTTTCAAGCATTCAAGCTCAAAAAATCTCAAAACAGTGTTTTATGTCATTACATACTTGGATATGAGCTTGTACTTTCCAGGTGAACACACTACTAATAAGTGCAATCCTTATGGATTTCACTATTCTTTCTCTGATTGGCCAGAAAGCCGCTTGAACATGTATAAAACATAGCACTATCTCTTTGTAATACTAAGGCACACTTCAATTGTTTCATTTGTGTGCATTCAAAAGAGGGCTCTCTCTCTCACTCTATATTTCTTTTGTTATCCCATTGTGTGTTAACAAGAGAGTTTCTATCTTAGTCCAAATTCCACGATGAAGAATTTGCCATAAGAGGACAGACTTCTTAATCTCAATAAGTGGGTGCCAGATACCCATGAATTTCATGTCCCACCGAAGCCGTGTCCAAGACAGGCACCACTTCTTGTTGAGGCTGATCTGGAGGTCAGTCGATTCTTTGATGTTCGGGATTTTGAGTAGGCTATTTCCATTGTGCCATTTGAGACCACGCGCGTTCGGAGCATCATGTCCCATGAGAAGGCGAGTTTTGTGACGGTCCCAAGCGAGGCATCTGCTTTGCAAGGTGTTCCATTCTTCGTAGGAGATGTTTATGCGAGGGTCGATATCCTCGTAGTTGATCCATCTGTTGGTGTCATGTTTCCAGAGGTGTTTCCATTTTTTGAATCCTTTGTTCCATAACTTCTTGGCATTTTGCATGTTCCACGACTCCACACTCCGGATGCCATGTATCGGAAACCAGATAGAGTCGTTTTGTCTGATTCCGGCTGCCCACTTCCAGTCCTCACTAATTCTTGTGAGGCTTTTGACTTTATTCCAGCCCTTCCAAAGAGAACAAACGAGATTGGAGCCTTTCGGGAAGACAGGAATCGGGGAGAATAGCAGGGTCATGATGTCAAGGTTCTTCCAGTTCGGGGACCCCGTGAGGGCCAACTCATTTTTGTTTCTGAAGATCAGCTTGGCCCACGAGGCCTCCCTATTGCACCAAGCCTTAATCATCCATTTGGCTGCCAGTTTGTTGGCCATACACCCAATGTCCAGGATGCCAAGCCCCCCGCTCTCTCTAGGGCTGGTGCAGATGGCCCATTTGATTTTAGGCACCCCCCTTCTGTTATGGTCACCCGTCCAGAGAAAGTTTCTGCAGATGCTATTCAGCTTGGACAGGCCTTGCTCATTCGGTCTCCAGCAAGAAAGGAAATAGATGGTAGACGAGAGGAGGAACGTGTTGATAACCATCGCCCGTCCAGCGAGATTGATTTGCATGCCTCTCCAGTAATTGAGCTTGTTTTCCAGTTTGGCCAGAACCCAGTTCCATCGCTGCTCCATAGAGACGCCAAACCCCAAGGGGATACCAAGCAGCCGGAAGATTTGGCCCTGCGGAATGATTTGACAGCCATGATCAATGAGAAGGCCAGGTTGATGTCCCACAATGGCCCTAAAGGCGGTCTTATTGTGGTTGATTTTGGATCCAGAGGCCTCACAAAAAGTATCCAGACACCTCCAGAAAGTCTCCAGGCTGGTATTATCATTGTGAACGAACGCGTTCATATCGTCGGCAAAAAGTCTCATGATGATTTGGTTGTGGTCGTGAGGTAGCTGGAGGCCTTTGATATTGCCAGCCTCCACATGGTGAGCCACAAGTCTGCTCAGCCCCTCAGTGGCAATGGCAAAGAGAAGGGGGGCAAGAGGGCACCCTTGTCTAATAGATCTTTTAAGATGGATCGCCTTCGAAAGTTTGCCGTTAACGTTAATTTGGGTCGTTGCGTTGCCGAGAAGGGTCGCGATCATCTTGGTGAATTTCTGACTACATCCGAGGTCTTGGAGCGACTGTAGAATATAGTCCCATTCTAGCCTATCGTAGGCTTTGTCAAAGTCGATCTTGAGGAAGACCACATCTTGATTAGACTCATTTGCAAATTGAATACCTTCCCAAATATCCACAATGGTTTCCAGGATGGACCTGCCTTTGATGAAACCTTTTTGGTCCTCACTAAGCCAAGATCTCAGGTGGCATGCTAGTCTGTTGGCAATGACTTTGGCGACGATCTTGTATCCTGTTTGGAGCATCGTAATTGGCCGCCAGTTCTCGATTCTGTTTTTTTCCCCCTTCTTGTGAATCAGCTTGATAATTCCATTATTTATACAAGAGGGAAGAGCACCAAATTTTAGTGCTTCTTGCCACACCATCCGAAGAGGGGTGGCAACTACCAACTTGAAGGATTTAAAAAACTCGTTAGTGAGTCCGTCGGGTCCCGGGCTTTTACCGAGAGGGAGGGCATCAATGACCTCAATGATTTCTGATTCAGAGATCGGGGCATGAAGCAGGGAGTGGAGGTTGGGTGGGATTCTCCGGGGGGAGACCCTAGAAATGGCAGCCATGCAGTCCCTTCTATGGTGGGAGAGGGGGTTCGAGGTTCCCAGGAGTCTCGTGAAGTGTCCTTCGATGATGCCAAAATTATCTTCTTCCGAGTTGCAAACATTGCCATGTGGGTCTAACAGTAGGGGAATCATCTCTCTGTTGTGTTTCCTTTTAAGGATACTGCACATCTCTTTGGTGGGTTTGTCGGCTTTTCCAGCCCACCACGCCTTGAAGAAGATTTGCAAGTTATTCCTTTGTATTTCTTCCTCGTATCTCAACGCTGCTCTGATTTTTCGGAGACCTTTCTGGGCTTGGTGTTTTCCTTTGTTCACTTCCTCCTCGAGTCGCCAGAGTCTGTGGTAAAGCGCCTCCCTACGAGCCCGCCGCACTGTCTCGAGCATCTTCTTGGTTCTGATCATGATCTTGCGAGACTTGTCGACCGCACTTCTCCAGCACTTGGCTGGGGCCCAGCCAGAGGCGAACGCCGCCTGCCACACATCGGCAATCTCTTGGTGGACAGAGGGGAGGGAGAAGGTGGAAGCGTTGGCATGGAACTACGGGGCCTTGTGGGTCCTGTTGGAAGGTTGAAAGGTGATAACGATCGGGTAGTGGTCAGAGATGGTGAGGTCAGTGCGTTGCGTGATGGAAGGGTGGCCCCACAGATGAGTAAAGCTCTGAGAGATGTAGCATCTATCAAGTCTAGCTTTCCTCAGATCCTCGCCCGCTTGGAGATTCGACCAGGAAAAGCCATTCGAGTCTTTGAATTCGACCAGATCCAAGTGGAGTTTGGTCATGTCCCACGTTTCTTTCTCCCGACTGTCGATGACCCTGCCCTTGCCCATCCATCTGTCCAAAGGGTCCTCCACCATGTTGAAGTCACCACATATAAGCACGTTGTGGGGAAGCGAGTCAAGAGAAGTCCAAGTGTTCAACCTCTCCAAATCCCCGTTAGGGGCGTACAAAGAAACCATGGTAACACAGAGGGGAGCACCAAAAGAAACCGCAATCCAGCGGTGATTTGCATCTTCAATGGAGTTCTCAAGCTTCTCAAGCCATGGTTGTTTAACACCGATAGCCGTTCCACCGGACCCCCGCTGGTGCTTTGTTGGGATCCACACATGGGCCGAGGAAACCTGTCTGAGCCGTTTCAGAAGGTCTTCTCCGTCAATTTTAATCTCTTGAATGCATATAATGTCTGGTTTTAAGCTAATGTCTCGGAGCCATTGACCAATGATGGTCGCTCTTGAGGGGTCGGTTAGCCCCCTAGCATTTAGCGAGATGACAATCATTTTTGTATTGATCCCTCTTTGCGGGAGGGAGCCTTGTCCTTTCTTCTCTTGGCTTCATCTTTCTTTCTCGCTGGGATCAGATCCCGACTTAGAAATCGGTTCTTATGGGGGCTTTTCCAGGGAAACTCCAAAGGTTGTTTCCCTTTGCAGGATGCCCCCCGCTGGGGAGAATTGGGCCCCGTGCTCGGCATCGTTTCCGGAATCGTCGATCCAATGATGGAACTTTCACTATCCATGTTGTCTTCGTTATTAGTAGTGAAACCATCTTCTTTGCTTGTGGTGTAGCCCTCCTGGGGGGTTTCTTTGTTGTCAGGGATCTCTAGGGCTACGTCGTAGTTGTCTACCTCAGGTGGCTTCCCATCTGGGTAGTCGAGCTCGTTGATCTCCTTTCCAAGATTGCAATACAAATTGCTGTGTGGGGTAGTTGGTATGCTGTTCCTCTCACCGTTGGCCCTCGGACTTCTTTTCCTTCTTCTTCTAACTTCAGTAAATCCATCGGCATCAGCTTGTGGATTGAGGCGGCCCTTGCCTTCCCCTTCCTTGGTCAAGTGGGTCAGATCGTCAAGGTTGTCTTGAGCAGATTTGGAGGCTTCTTGAAATCGCTTGTTTTTTTGCCTGAGAGGGCAGTCTTTAATCCTGTGACCTTGCTGGCCACACCGAAAGCACGCGTTGGGGAGGTTTTTATAAGTGATATCCTGCTCCCAAACATCTCCTTCGCCCATGTCCACTTTGATCGTTGATGGAAGCGGCGCACTGAGGTCGGCCTCAACGCATATTTGTGGGTGCCATCTAGCATTGAACGAGTGTCTTGCACCCTCGTAGATGAGACCACCAATGTCTTCACGTGAAGCCAACGGCTTGCCGATAGGGGAGACTATGTCCCACACGAAGTTGTACAGGAAGTATGGGAGGTTAGGGAGCTCAACCCAAAGAGGGTATCGAAGTGATTTCGATTTGTCGGGGGTAAAGTCCGGGGACCATCTGAATAAGCACAGGGTCGTCCGGCCGAGCTGCCAGGTGCCAACGCTTAGGGCTTGGAACGCCATCTCTTCATTTTCAAAGACTAGCAGCATGTGGTTTGCTGGTAAGAACTGGCATTTGCTAACAATTAGTCCTCGAGGGAACCACTCTTTTCGAAGCCATTGTCGCACGATTTCGAGCGGGGGCCTAGGGCCAAACACTTGGCCGACGAGGCAAACTTTCTTGAGCCCCTCCTGAGCAGACAGAACTGCGGGTCTACTGAGGGACACAATGGGGGATTCAACACTTTCGGGTGCCCCAGGGGCGGCACATGACCCCCCCTCCAGCAGAGCGGCCAGAGTGTCGGTCTCCCCAGGGGGGGGGGCCCGATTACTTTTCACGAGAGAGGACGAGGCCACATCCATGGCCGAAGGAACTTGCACCACTTTGAAATTTCAATGCCCAGCGGCAAGACCCTCCAACATAGAGAGAGAGTAGACCACCGACAAGGAGGACTCCCCCCACCGATCACATCGCAACCAAAAACACCGCAAATCAGGGAAAAACAGAACGGCCAAAAGCCCCACAAAGGAGGGGGGGCACACTTCTACTTTTTGAATCTCTTTTTTTTTTTTTTTTTTTTTTTTTTTCTTTTTCTTCTTTTTCTTCTTCTTCTCTCTTTTCTTCTTTTTTTTTTTTTCTTCCCCTTTCTTTTTTTTTTTTTTTTTTTTTTTCCCTCCTTTTTTTTTTTTTTTAAATCAAGCTAAGAAAACCCTCCATACAGGTGGCTTGGCTTCCCCCCCCATTTTGTTTTTTTTTGTTTTTTTTTTTTTTTCGGACTTGAGGGGTGAGCACACGCGGGCGATCGCCGGTCGTCGCGGAACGAGTATCGCCGGAAGAGGCACGCGAACCCGGGCGGGAGAATTCTTTCTTTTCAGTCAACGATCAGGGAGCGGGCGCCGCGCGCACGTCACGATACCCGGGGAGCGGGGCAGCAATCGAGGAGGAATGAAGGACGCGCACTCCGCCAGAGAACCCGAAACTGGAAGGAACCCCAAGGCACGAAACCCGGGGAGCGAAGCGACAGGCGATACAGGTCACCGGGTAGGGACGAAGCTTACGCACCCCGGGCGAAACTTAGGAAGCGATCGCGAATCCTCCGCGAAACCCGCCACGATACTGGGACCCCGACACGAAACCCGATACTTAAGCGCGCGATACTTAGGAAACGATACTGGACATCGATCGCGCCCCCGAGCGATACTTAGGAAGCGATACTGGACAGCGATCGCGCCCCCAAGCGATACTTAGGAAGCGATACTGGACAGCGATCGCCCCCCGAGCGATACTTAGGAAGCGATACCGGACAACGGTACTGAGGGAGTCTAGTCACTGTGACATCTCAACCCCTCAACCCCAAAGGGGAGGGGGAGAAGACAACGACGACACCCCGGGCAGAGCGAGCAAGCACAGCACGAACAAGGGCACGAAAAAGACAACAGCTTGCCCACCCACACACAGACCAAGCGGACCCAAGCTAAGTCGCACAGCTCACAGGCCAAGCGGACCCAAGCTAAGTCGCACAGCTCACCGACCAAGCTGAGGCGCATAGCTCCCGTCGTCAAGCTCTTTTCTTGCTGTTTGTAGGAAACGTTGAAGAACAGAGCGACGCACATCCCTCCCGCTCGCCATCGCCAGACTCCTAGACTTCAGATTTGATGTATAATTGCTTTTCGAATGCCTCTATGTTGAAGCTTATTTATAAGTTTGCACTTATTGCATAGAAAAATACAATGACATAATGTGAAAGTTGTAGGAGAAGGTGGCTCTTTTTCACTATTTTTCTTGTAGTCCTAATTTTTCCACTTGCCTCATGATATTGGGTGTAGATTCTTTCAAGGAAGGATCTTCCTCTAGCTTTGTCATCATACATTGTTCTAAGACTCTAAGGGGAAAAGATAGATGGTCAAAACTCGAGTGCAGATGTCTAGTTATCTTGAAATCCATTAGGTACTAAGAAAATGCTTGCAACAAGAGGCCTACAATGTGGTCTAAATAACCTTCTATGCAACTTTTGAATCAAGATGATCCCCGAGCTCATCTTGAAGTTGAATCAACCAAAGAAGTACGAGCATGAGTAGCAAATTGTCATGCATAAAACATCCCATATATTCAACAATCAAATGTCAAATCATCTTTTGTGGATGTTCATCTATCAAAACCATTGTGCAAAAGTAGCTTGGAAATCACTAGGAGTAAGGCATGGTTATAATGGAGGCGGTCATGATGCGGTACATGGTTGGGAAAATGCAATCTTAAGGGAAGAAGGTATTGGATTAGCTACAAGCAATCATGTTGCATGAATTTTGTATGTTTCCATGTTGAAACAAAAACAAGCATCTAAGATAAACATATTTGATGAGATTTTCATTCTAAACATAAGAGAATAGTGGAAGTCAAAGTTTTTGGGTCGGTAGTCTCCTTGATTTTGGAGGTATTGGTAGAGTAAGACCAATTGTTGCTTCTATATTCTCAACAAGACCAATTTTTGCTTTTATATTTTCAATTTTCCAAGAAGGGTGACATATTCCATAGCTTTGAAATCTAGAAGGAGAGATATTTATTTTTATTGTATTTAAATAAAAAACCCTAAATATGGTTAACAAATATACTCAATAAGCCATAAATGCTTTGTTATCACTCCTATTCACATAGGTTTAAGCATGATCTTTTCTATTTATTTTATGTATGAGAATTAGACATCCTTCAAGATAGAGGGAAGGACCTTTCCCAAATGATATTCTAATTGTTTTTTTCCTGCATAAAGTGCCTACAACAAAGCAAAGAAAATAACAACCATTTGCAAGAAAAACAAAGCAAAGAAGGGAATGGAGTTGAGAGCAATTGACAACAACAAAAACAACAATAACTAATACAACAAAACAAACAACAAAACAATGAGCCATCATTAAATCTCTTTGTAGCATCCTCATTTGCATAGGGAAGGATTTATACCACCCATGAGTTTGTTGAGGAAAAAATACACAAACATTGTACCACCTTCTTTATACATGGGAATGAAAATTTATATTTGTACCACCCTAGCTTAGTTTCAAGGAAAAGATAGTTCCCAAAGAGATATTTGTATAATCAAGCTCAAGTGGGGGATTGTTGGATATGATCTTGTAGTTTCCATGTGAGCATGCTCCTAATAAGTGCAATCCTTATGGATTGCATTATCGTCTCTCTGGCCAGCTGTAGCTCAGTGATGAGTAGCACCTCCTTTAATGTCAATCCGGGAAGACGTGAGGATGGTATGAAGACCTCGAGCAAGTGAAGGCACAAGTGCGTGAGTGAGAAGCACACTGACATGCACACACATACACACACACGCGCACACAAGGTAAGGCAAAGGATGAGAAGCAATGGAGTTCTTTAGATTACTTTCAAAAAGCTCTTACAAGTTCATTTCAATTACAATCCAACCTCAAAAATGAGCTCTCTAGCTCCTTTTATAGTTTTTGACTAGCTTTGGCCCTGTTCAGACCTAGTGTCCGGCCTAGTTAAAAATTAGGTTCCAAGGCTTATTAGAGGGCTCAAACGAGATCTAAAAAATATGAAAAGTGGCAGGTAGATACTTCTAAAGCTCCTCAAGCTCAAGGACTCCTTGGCTTGCACAAAATGGAGCTACAAAAATACGAAATGATATTTACAATGGTTTTTAGTGATGAAAATCACTATTTGTGTAGGGATTTCCTCTATTGATTTGTCATACATACCTTTGAGCTCCCTACTTGCTCTGTCTTCTCGTGTGCTCAACTCCTTGATGTCTGAAAAATTTAGATGGCCTACTTGCCAGATCTTGTTTGACTGCCATGTCTGCTTGTGCTGTCCCTTTGCTCCGACTCTCTTCGTCTTGTGGCTCCTTCGGTTCCCTGACTGCTGCCAACACCCCCCCCACTCTCGCGTCTGACGCCCCTGATAGACCCTTGTCTAGAGGGTTTTTGAACATAATATTGGACGACATCGGAGGCTAGGTGGTGTTCTTCTAGTCGTAAGCCGCGTGCTAGATCTGTGAGCAAATCATCCCAATTCACAGGTCCGGGAACATCTGGATGAGGCACCCTCAATTGTTCTGAGTGAATAGTTCTCTCCACAGCAAATAATTGGAGGAGATGTGATGGTCTGGGTATAAAGATTTCGGAGTGATATTCCCAGAATCCTGTGATGAACATCTCCTCAAATGTCTGTTTAAAGCAGGCTGGGAGGTACTTGATTCTGGCGTGCCAAGCATATATTACTTCAATTGATGGGGTGGTACTCATATCGTACACCAGATCCTGGTTTCCTGTCACGAAGCCTGCTCCTGAGAAGTGGGGGTCCTTAATATTCCTAAACGTCCTGAAAGTGATCAGCATTAATTCAAATATTTTCATACACATCTGGGCCATCACATCGGGATTATTGCGTAGCCGAATGCTCCAGTGACGGATTGTAGAAATCATGTAGTTCACCGTGGGGGGTCCTCGTGGAGGTGCTAGATAAACGTAATTTAACCATTTTGCGCAGGCTTTGATGTCTCTGACGGCAATAGTGAATTCAGGCCAGGTGCGTCTTCGAAGAACTGGAACGTAACAAGGATTATATTTAATAAACAACGGCATATTATTCCAGGTTCGGACCATTTCAGGATATGTTTCCAAAAGCCTGATCCTCCAGGTGGGTTGATGGATGGACCCACGCTTAGCACTTTCCGGTATATCGTCTGGACCAAATTGTGTAGCAAATGTGGGAGGCTTGCCACATTGTCGTTGAATCTCGGCGTTGTAATCGGCCAAAAGTATGCAGTATGGCACATATTGGTCATTATTGGTGCCGATCCATCTATGATGAGACATGCTTCTGAAATATTTTGACTTTATGACAGTTTCTTCTAGGTTTGCTAGTGATTGGATCTGAATGGCCACCCGTTCTTCGTGGGTGTTCGCTGTCTTTTCCAGTGTCTGAAGCCACTCGGGTGCTTCCACTTCCAAGGTGTCTAGTCCCTCTCAGGTTTGTTGCCCTCCTGGCATTGGCATAGGAACGTATGGTTCCTCGTACGAATCATCTACCTCAATGGGAACCAAGTCTTCTGGCTCAGGTTCAATAACTGGAGAGGGTTGTCTTTCATACTCTAGTAACTTTTTCTGGAGCTCAACCACCTGCTCTGTCAATGCCTTCACTTCCTCTGAAGTCGAGGCCGACTCTATTACTTTGGTTGGAGCCTCCTGTTCCTTGAGCTGGCCACGCAGCTCATCACGTTCCCTTTCCAACTCATCATGAGCATCTAATAGATCTGCATAGCTTTCTAAGATGGTCTTCATTGTCTCTGAAGGTACGGCTTTAAACTGCTCTGGATCAATTTCGTGGGGAGAGTCTTCCATTGCCGCTTCCAGATTCTCTTCATTTTGTTTCTACAGTCTCTTGTTCTCTTCAAGTGCTGTGGCCATATGTTTCTTGAGTAGCGCCAAGTTACGTCTGACTCGTAGGTTATCGGCCTGGTATACTTCGAGCAAGGCTTCTAGTTGTTTAACGCCTGATTCTTTCGATGGTTGGGGTGCCTCCAGTAGTGTTTGGTGAGCCTGCTCAAGCGTTGTATAACGTTGATTCACATCTGCATTTTCCTCTTCAAGAATTGTAAGTTGCCTTTGTAAGTTCTGGTGATTTGTTGTCAGTTGTTGATATCGGTCGTCAAGAGCTCTATACTCATTCTGAAGCTGATATACACATTGATTTAATGCTAGAAATATACTATTTACATTAAATGATGCAGGGAGAGGTGAAGATGCAGGGGGAATGGGGGCGGGAAAGGGAGTTGTGAATGATGTGGATGCAAGTGGAGATGTGGGTGGAGGGGGTATGGGAGACGGAGGTTGCATGGGGGGAGGGAGCGGTGCAGTGGCAGGAGATATTTCCATAGTGTCAAATGTTTGAGTGACCGTGTAAATGAGGATCGTGGGTGGGGTGGAAGTGACATTAGTGAAGAGAGTGGTGAAAGTGGGCATGGTGACTCCCCCGAATTGGATTCCCGGAGAGAGTGGAATTCCCATGACGATTGTGGTGGTAGTGGACGTGGTGGTGATAGTGTCATGTGGTGGAGCGAGTTGTGTAGTGAGAGGTGGGGAGGGTGGTGACAGTGGTGCTTCCTGATGTTCGTCTGCTTACATTGTATCTCCTGGTGCTGATACGTTGATATGAATTTGTTTCTTGGACCTCATGGGACGGGCGGGAACTCTTTTCTCAAATCGGTGAATGTAGGCCATTGCCTCATGAATGGCCTCATCCAATCCTACTGCATCGGCGTGTAGGTTTATGGACTCGATGAACATATCATCCACGCCTTCCTCCGCCAGCAATTGGTTCATGAGTTTCTTGCGTGCTTCAAGTGACATTTTATGCTGTTCTTGAACTAGCTGCATGGTTCGATATAGTCTTTTTATTTGTGCCGAATACGCGGGGGCACTTGCTAACTCTGAAAGTTCATCATACTCTTGTTCTTCGTAGGCTTCTTCCTCTTGTTCGGTCTCTTGTTCATCGATGTCGACTTCTACAACTTGCGGTTGGGTGGGGGCTGACGTTGTTGTATGGGTTTGTGGTTCCTGAGCTCGCTCTGTTTCCGTTTCGAGATTAGAGTCGTAGATTAGTCTAGCCACTTCTTCATCAGTGAGATCATTGAGAGTAAAGCCCTGTGGAAATTCCAAGTCCGATGGGACGGGTGGAAACACCAGATTGGGTCCCTCTGTACTTGGTCTTGGTAGCCGAATGGTGAATGGTCTAATGCGTCGTGTCTGGGGAGGGGTAATTTCTGGTGTAGTGGTGGCTCCCCTTGGTTGAGCGCAGGGTAATTGGACTCCCCCTCTCATCTTCTTTGATGGGGGACCTGCCGCTGATAGCCTTCTCTGGAATTCCTGGGCCCGGGACCATACAAGTGCCCGCTGAATAGGCACATCATAGGCTAGACATCGGTAGATTATTTTGGTCAGAGCACAACACCCGTGGAGCACATTTTTCTGCTTCTTGTTCCACCGTTGATTGGGCTAGGTGAATCTGATCTATGATCCAATGTGGTATGTTGATAGGGAGGTTTTCTGTCTCTGCCAAATACAAGCTAAACCATATCTTCTTTGGGGGCATGGTGAATCTTTCCTGGGCGGGGAAAGCAAAATGCTGCATGACGGTCCGTAGGTGAAGAGCGATGGTCGGTGTCATTGCGACCATATCCTTCAGCTTATTGAGATCTTTATGTTTCATTCTGCCTGGAACCATTGTTTCCTTTTCAGTAGGAATGTGCATACCATACATGCCCAATGCTTCTCGTACCAGATCGAGGGTCAGTTTGAATCTTTTAAGTTCGTGGCCCAGCAATAGTGAGGGTAACACAAAAGTGCTGTCGCCTCCCTTGGCCCTGCTAGGAGTGATGGTACTGATAAGATAAGAACAACGTAAGAAATCTGGCTTCGGTAAGTGGGCCCTGAAATAACTGTCCAGGCCAGCTTTGGTCCATACTGAACACATTACTTCGGCATTCTGATAGCTCTCAAATTCGCGCGTGAAAAAATGGTAGCGTCCCCATTTACCATTAAACTCCAATTCAGCTTCCCAAAAATAGGTTCCATCACCCAATGGTCCTGCAACATCACTGAACCAATGAGCGTGTTTGCCCACTTGAGAGGTGTGCCCCTAGGGAGGATCCTGAACTGGGAGTACATGCACAGCTTGAAGTTCTTGCGGTCTTTCGGTGAGATGTGGTTCGAGGAGGAGTGTTTCTATATCCACAATTTGTGCGCTGGATCCGGCGTGAGAACTGGCACCTGCGGCTTCTGCCATGGCCCTGCTTGCTTGTTGGTTCTGTGAGAATATAGAACTAGGTGTTAACATCGTAATGGACAGAATAAACCCGTTGTTGTCCCCGTTACAACATTAACAAGAGGTAGATGATGAGTCAGTGGTTAGTGAGTGCACAATGACAATGCGTGTAGTTAATGCCTAGATCGTCCTAGGAGCTAGATGGAAGGATGCACTGTCTGACTAATGCAGTTAGTAAGTGGAGATGAATTCACAGATTGGGGTCGGGGGGTTTATTACAAGTCTTAGGTTGCCAAACACCATGGATGGCTTTTGGTCTTGGTTTTGTGGAGATTCGGGAGGGTTGCATGAGTAATTCTGCTGGGAGTTGTTGTGTCATTGGGACCCATTTACAAGTGAGTCTGTGCATGCTTCTAGGTGGCAGTGTGTTCGAGTGTATCAGACAAGAGTGGGTGGCGGCTGCTTGAGCGCGTGAACCCTGTCGTGTATGATGTGAATTGTGTGGGAATAGTTGAGCCCACAAGCAAGCCTTAGGCACCCAAATTTGTCTTGATTGTGGGTCAGCCTTCATCGACTTCTTGGGTACCCAAATGGATTTCACTTTTTCAACAGAGGTTTAGGAGTCCTCTTATTAGCATCAAGTCGTTGATTACTAATAGGGAGTTGAGACCGTTGTTGCGACTTAGTTACGGTCGGTAGTCGTCTTTCCGCACCCACATTTGTTTCATCGGCTGAGTTGTTCTGCTTCGCGCGTTCTTTTGGTCTCTCGCCTGGAGAGTCTTCAGTGATTGATCTGCCCTTAGTTGCTGCCTCCTTCTGGCCTTTGGAAAAGAAGGGAGTTCCATTGTGGTTCTGACTCCTTCTTTGAGATCTTCGTTTTTCTGTATCACATAGCCTTGGACAAGAACAACATGGTCAACTTCATGTGTACCCCTGGAGGGACCAGGAGTCTGTGCCTTCTCTAGTTCCTTGAGTGCTCCATTATTTAACTCAATTGTAACTCTAGTTTGATTCACCCATACCTGAAGAAGTCCACTTCTTAGGTTTAAGTTGACTGCTTGGTCATAGATCCAGTCTTGACCCAAGACAAGGGGTTCAATGAGGTCCTCATCTTGACACACTAGTACTTTAACTGTCATTGCCTCATCATGAATATAGAGGGGAAGTTCCACCTCGCCCATGCAAGGGGTTTCCACGCCTCCCAATCCTATGAGATATGCTTCCACACGATTGACAGTTAATTACAACTCTTGACAGTAAGACAATTTAACAGCACTAGTGGCTGCACCTGAGTCAATCAAGGCTCTTACAGTCCTTGCACTCTTTCCTTGTCCTATATCTAAGGTTATGAAAGGACGTCGATCAGTTATCCTATGAGAGCTAACACCTGAAACTTCACACATAGCCACGTCATATCCTTGATCTGCATAAGCATCTTGCCTAGGGTGCTCTCTACCTTGTCTTCTTAATTTCATTCTCCGTATGCGCTCTAGGGCTTCTGCTTGAGCTTCTTCTCGAATTCGCTTTTCTTCCTCTTTGCGTTTCTTAGCAGTATTGAGTCGACTTAGCATTTCCTCTGTGAGAGGTTCCTGATACAACTTGACTCTGCACCCACTAATGTAACTTGGAAGAACATCGCCTTCTAATGTGGCTAGTTGCACTGCTCCACTTGTTGAGATTCTATTAATGATCATGGGTCCGTAGCCTCTTTTCTCTAGCTTCCTAGCATGTTGTTTCAAAGTGTAGACGAGCACTAGGTCTCCTGCTTTCAACCCTTTATCCTTAACGTGGGCATCAAAGTAGGCCTTCTGTCGTTTCTTAGCTGCATATATCCCTGCAGCTGCTCTCAGTCTTGTTTCTCCTAATCGTTCAAGGTCAAAAAGTCTAGAGGAGAGTTCATGACCCGTCCATTCATGCTCTTGTGCCACTTTCAATGTAGGTATCAAAAAGTCTAAAGGTAGCACAACATTTTGACCAAACACCATTTGAAAGGGAGTGGCTTGGAGTACCGTTTTGTAGGCAACTCGGTATGCCCAAACAGCATGGTGTAGCTGTTTGTCCCAATCAGAGCGTTTATTATTCACTAACTTGGTCAACACATTACATAGAATCTTGTTTGTGCTTTCGGCTTGGCCATTTGCTTGAGGGTGATAGGGGGCAGACTTCTTATCTATTACCAAGAATTCTTGGAGTAGATTTTCAATCACTTCATTCAAGAAGTGAGTGCCTCTATCACTAACTAGCTCTATAGGTAGCCCGTATCTAGTGAACACATTCTCAAATAAAAACTTAGCTGTTGTTTGAGCATCGTTCTTCGTTGTGGCTTTTACCTCTACCCACTTAGTTAGATAGTCTGTTGCAACAATGATATATTCTGCATGAGAACCCTTAGCGGGGGGATTAATAGGACCTACGAAGTCTATTCCCCACTTAGAGAATGCACGTCCACCCATCATAGGTTTCAGTGGCATCTCATCTTTACGTATAGGATACTGAGTTCTCTGACAGACATCACATCGTTTCACATAGGTATGTGCATCCATGTGAAGGGTCGGCCACCAGAAGCCCGCAAATAGTATTGCCTTGATCACCCGATCTGGTCCAAAGTGTCCTCCTGCTACACCTTGGTGAGCAGTGTCCAAGATCTTGAGATACTCACTCTCATGAACGCAAAGTCTCAGGTAACCATCCTTACCACGCTTGTAGAGATTATCACCAATGAGTGAGTAATCCTGGGCTTCTTGTTCTAAACTCCTTTTCCTAGCCAGAGTCATGTCTGGAGGGAATGTTTTCGTCCTCAGGAAGGATACTAGTGGTTCACTCCAATCTGGCACTATGGACACTTGATAAAGAGTGGCATGTTCCACAGGTGGTTTAGTGCAACAGATTGGACATTCCTTGCACAACTTTTGGACATCAGCTTCCATAGTTGGCCAATGTACTCCTAGTCTCCTTAGTGTTTGTAAG
Source organism: Ceratopteris richardii (assembly GCA_020310875.1). Taxonomy (NCBI): domain Eukaryota; kingdom Viridiplantae; phylum Streptophyta; class Polypodiopsida; order Polypodiales; family Pteridaceae; genus Ceratopteris; species Ceratopteris richardii. Next base: position 39,201,525 of record CM035429.1, on the reverse strand, counting down.
GTTCGTTGCTTTGAGTAGTGTTGCTCTAATGCACCCACATGTGCTAATTGCAACCATTTAGCGTACTCATCCTCTTCCACACAACAAGCCAAGATCCCTTGATCTGTGTGCTTGTACATACTTCCTGCCATGATGTGATACTTTTGGGCTTTTACTACCTCCCTATCCTGCGTGTTTATTACTGGATGATTAGGCCCGTATGTCAATACTGGCACTAATGGCTTAGCCCACTGAGGTATTACTTCCAAATTAAACAAGTAAGCATCAGGAAGATCATCTGATACCCCTTGTGGGGCTTCTCCCGATGTGAGCCTAGAAAGGTGATCTGCCCTCAAATGAGTCTTCCCTTTCCTTACCACAACCTCAAAATCATATTCCATTAGCAAGAGAAACCATCTTACTAATCTTCCTGTATTGCATGGCTTGTTTACGAGGTATAGCAATGCCTGATGATCAGTAAAAAATTTAAACTTATTTGCAAGCAAATAATGTCTAAACTTTTTAACTGCATATATCATGCTTAAGCCTTCTCTCTACGTAGTGGTGTAATTTCGTTCAGCTGCATTCAATTGTCTACTGGCATAGGCAATTGGAAGATCCATATTACCTTCACCAGTAGGTTGAGCAAGCACACACCCAATAGCATAATTGGATGCATCCACGTGAACATGGAATGGCTTATTCCAATCTGGTGTGGTCAAGATTGGTGCTGAACATAATCTTCATTTAAGCTCATTGAAGGAATTCTCACATTCCTCAGTCCACTCAAAGTTTGTCAGAAGTCCATACATGGGCTTTGCAATGACAGCATACATGTGAATGAACCGGCGGTAGTAACCACAATGCCCCATGAAGGCTTGTACTTCCTTGACATTCCTTGGCCTAGGTAGCTCTGCTATGGCTCTCACTCTCTTCATCAGTGGATATGCCATTCTTTGACACTATGTGTCCTACAATCTTGCCTTGCCTGACCATAAAGACACACTTTTCTGGGTTTAGGCACACTTGATATTCTCTACATTTGTCAAAGATTTGTCTGAGTTCAGGAATATGGGTTTGTCTAATGTTGGAATGAGCACAAAGATCATCAACATAGACTTCTAAATTCTTCCTCAGGAACTCTTTAAATACATGGCACATCAGTCTCTAGAAGGTGGCTGCTGCATTGGTAAGCCCAAATGGCATTACACGAAAGGCAAATATACCCCACTCTGTGGCAAAAGCTGTCTTATGCTGATCTTCTGGAGCTATGGCTACTTGGTTGTAGCCCGAAAATCCATCGAGGAAGCTGTACACTTCCTTGCCTGCTACTCTTTCTAAGAGATGCTCTGTGATAGGAAGCGGATAGTTATCTCGAATCGTGGCTGCATTAACCTTCTTCAAGTTAATGCATACATGCAACTTGCCATTCTTCTTGGGCACCACTACGATGGGGGATACCCACTCAGTGTGCTCAATTTCATAGATAAATCCAGCTTCAACCAGCCGATCTATCTCCTCTTTGATCTTAGCAGCGTAATTATCGTTATATGTATAGGGCTTTTGCTTAGAGGGTTTGGCATCTGAAGTCATGGGGATGGTGTGTGAGCATATGTCTGGGTCAACACCCTTCAAATCCTTGTAACTCCAAGCAAATACATCTCTGTATTCTCTTAGCAAGGCTATTAACGCATGCTCTTCTTCCTCTGTTAGGTCATGGCCTATGTATGTGCATCTCTCCTCTCCTTCTTCTAGGGCCACTACTATTTTCTTGGTGGTTTCTTTGTTATCATAGGCCTCTCCTGATTGTGCCTCTCGTTTAGGCATTCTTATCATGACTCTCCTGTCGTCTATCTCATACTTCTTAAAATTTTCCGGGACCTCAAACAAAGATTCTTCCTCCTCTGGTGAGACTTCTTTCTTCTTTCGTTTCTTTCCTTCTTCCTTCGGGGTCACATGTGTGGCTAATCTTACATCATTTGTAAGCTCTCCATGCCTCTGGGGTTGAAATTCAACTTCATGGAAGTATTCTTCATCTGATGCAAAAGGTGGGTGCATAATGATTGACTCTAGATCGGAGTCACTTGCATCCTCAAATGCATCAGGGCTAGGTTCGCATTCTTCTAGAACTGCCTCTCCCATGATTGGCTCTATAGAGAAGACTGAAATGTCATAGCCATCCTCATCACAGTGAGGTGTCCATTGTTCCTCATTGATGGCTACATCCATTGTTGCTAGGATTTCTGCCCAGCCGTGAGGTTCGAATTCTTCGTCTGGAAAAACTACAGGTGCATAGGCTAGGTCTTGGATTGATCTATGGGTTTCTTTTGTACCTATCTCCCTGGCTTTTTCTCTCTTCTCTTCTTCTACTGCTACCTTACACATCCATAAGTGAGTGTCTTCATGCATCCATGAGGATCCTGACCCTATGGAATGCACCGATTCCGTATCATCTTTGGCTCTATGGATGGGATTCCATTGGATGGGAGGGACATCTCTATGAGAGTAATCTTTGAGATTCACTTTGGTCGTAACACCTAAGTGCTGCAGGTACAAAGAATTGGTTCCCCAATCCTGTACCACTTGCAACTGTCGCATAAAAGGTCGTCCCAAGATCATTTCATAGGCATGGTTCTTGCTAAAATCACATATGGCAAAGGTATGCTCGAACTCGACACCACAGGTGGTGAGAGTTATTCCTTCTAGCAATCCTAAAGGTCTCTCAATATGACCATCGGCCATCTGCAATTTCATTCTCGTTGGCCTGAGTGCTGGCTTGCCCCAACGCTTCCATAGGGAAGTGGTGGCAATTGCAACTCCTGCGCCTGAGTCCAAAATTGCCTTGGTGGTGTACTCCTGGTAGGTAATGGGAAGATAGGTGTTCCCTTCTTCACCTTCACACATATCTCCTATCTTATCCAAGGGTATCTCTGGCACTGTCCTATGTGATCTTACCTGGGAACGAGGTTTTGCTATCTCGGGCACTTGATTGGCTACATGTTTCCACACTTCTGGTCTAACCCTAAGCAGCTCTTCCAAAGTGAGATTGCACTGCACTTTGGTGTTCTTCACTACCTCTGTGTTCCTAGGTATGATTGAATCTTCGTTTCTTACCATGACTGTAGGTGCTCTCATACAGGTGGACTTTGCTTCCCATGGGCCTGTGAAATGGGGTAGTTCTTGTAAAGAATTAGACTCGAAGTCTAATCTTTCTTGAGATTGGGCACTCTCCTGTTCTCCATAAATGGATGGGATGTCTTGTGGGAATTGGTCATGTGCCTCATCCACAAGTTCAATGGGAGGAGGGACTTCACTTTCTTTAGCCCATTTCTCTTCTTGAATCTCTCGCAAGAATTCTGGTGTGTATTGATTCATAGAAGAAGAGGTGTCTGGCTCCGTAGAGTTAGGCGCGTAGGCCTCAGGCACATAGGCTTTCTGGGTAGGAAGACCTTCTCTTTCACTAACCTTATCATGGTGTTGAGGGGCGAGTTCCTTTTGTGATTGTGCCATTAGATTCTCTATTCTTTCTAGGGATGGGGGGTTGTCTGGTTCAGTGGAATTGGGCACATAAGCTTTTGATGGGGGATGGGTCATGTTTTTGCTTGCTTTATCTCTTTCTTGATTTTTTTCTTCCTTGGCAGATCTTGCAATTATGCCCTCTAACTTCTCTAGAAGTCCATCCAAGTGTAATTGCGTCTTGGCTGAGCCCGAGTAATTGAAAAGGCGACTGGCTTCAAACATAGTCTGAGGCAATGCGACCATTTTCGCGCAAAGCTTGGTTCTTTCTATCTCTAGGTCAGCTCTAGGGTAGCACTTGTCATGATCCGTTACATTTGGCCCTTCTTGGATTCTAGCTTGATATGCTTTAAGCATCATGTCTATGTCTTCCGGAGTGGGATCAGCTAATACTGATCCTACTCTAGGGGGTGGTGGAATCGTATGAGGTGGGTTGGAAGGTGGCGGATTGGATGGCGATGGGAATGGTGGTGGTGAGGTAGTGTGAGAGGGAGTTTGAGATGTGAGTTCAGTTATCCTAGCTTTGGTTTCTCTTATGCTTTCCTCAAGTTCACTCATCTTTTTAGCCCATTGTCTTTTCATTCTTTTCCGACTGTCTTTCCACGCTCTAGTCCTTTTCTTTGTCACTCTCTCGGTTTCACTAGCTTCTGGGTTCTTATCCTGGTTTACCCCTTGGTTCTGCTGCAATGCCTGAGCTCTAGTCACTACCTGTACTGGTGCGGTGGATGTCACACTTCCTGTGGAGTCTACCACCAACCCGATAACGTTAATAGGAGTGATTTTTGGCATATTATTAGGATTCTTAGGGCAATCTCGTAAAAGATGCTCCTTTCCACATTCTTGGCAAAAGCCCTGAATTGTTATTGACTGGGGTTGTGTGAGTGGAGGTAAGGGACAATCACGAATGAGGTGATCTCCCTGACATCTGTAGCACGGTCCTCTTGGGAATGGAGGTCTTACTTGCTTAGGTTGAGGCCTAGGGTTGGGGTTTGCATACATGACGTTTGTGTAATCTGACTCCCAACTAGGTTCATTTGGCTCTTCACTATAGTAAGACTCACCATGTTCAGGAGATTGCATGTAGTAGGCCTGGGGGCTATCAACATGTGTAGAATCAAAGCTATGGTCACTCGGGTCACTTTCAGAAAGCAATGATGTTACAGGGACTATAGCTCTATTCAGGTTCTCTTCTGCAGCAGTATACTTTATCGGAATCACATTAGTAGGAGCAGGTGGTTGCTGTGCTAGCACTGGTTGGGGTCTCAATTGGTTTTGATAGGGTTGGTAGGTTTGTTGAGGTCTCACATACTGCTGAGGTGGGTACTAGCTCTGGTATCTGCCTTGTTGAGGGTATGGCTGAGGGTAGGGTTGCCTAACCGCTTGCTTATTGTATGGGCAGTCTTGCGCGGTGTGATTGGTGTACCTTCGTTCTATGGTGCAGTAATGGCTACTAGGATTAACTTGGGGTTGAGCCATAATGGGACAGACATTCGCCATGTGGTCACCCCCACAAGTATAGCATCTTTTCACCAGGGCAAATCTCGGAATTTGTTTGCTAGAGACACCTAGTTTTTGAGCAACTTTCTCTGCAAGTTCCTCAATCGATGTGGATTGCGTGGAAGAGAGGCTAGAGGCACTATCTGAATCTTTGTATATCTTGGAAAGCTCTAACTCCTCCCCTAGGTTATCCTCAATGTCAATACACATGCGTACACACTCTTCTATGGTCCTAGGGTCCTTCAAGTACACATATGATCTTAATTTGGTACTTAGAAATCCATCCAAGAATAAAGCCACTTGCTTAGCTGGTGTGGGTAGCTCAGGGACAGGGCATCTTTCAAGATATTGCCTAAATCTCCTTCCTGCAAGTCTCACGGTCTCTTGAGGGGTTTGCTTGAAGTTGTGAATCAGCGAGGAGGTATTATGTCTTATGCCACTCTTAGAGAATTCAATAATGAAAGCCTCTAGGAGTTGGTCTATGCTCTTGAACTGCCTCTCGTTTAGCGGCTGAAACCATGTCAGGGCAGTGTTCCTAAGGGTTAGACCAAAGGCATTGTACTGCGTGAATAGATCCTCCACTTGTTCAACTCTCAAGACTTGTCTAAACTCAGCCACATGATCGTATGGATCTCCAGTGCCATCGAAGTAGTTCTTCATGGACTTAACTAGCTGAGTTGGTCTCAAAGTCCTTGTGTGCTCTCTAGGTCGTGGTAGAGGGAATTCATCCGCATTTCTTTGATTCCTGTGAGCTCTAAGCATCTCAGGTTCTACTTTATTCGTTTCCATTCTCGTTCTTTCTCTGCTCCCTGGGGTGGCAAAGCTTACTTCTGGCCTATCTCTATGTCTGTCTCTTTGGGCTCCATGAGCTTGGGATGTTCCGGCACCAGGGTGACCATAGGACACATTCGATCTTGGTTGGGGGAAAATAAATTCACCCTTCCAAGTGTAAGCGTGCCTATCATTTTCTGTCACCACAAAGATCCTTTCCGAAGCGTGATCTAAGTAGGTCACTCTGCCTGGGCTATCAGGATCCTTAAACTCATAGATCATGATTGTTCCTATATCAGTTGGCTGATCAGATTTATACCTCCAAAAGGCTTCGTCAGTTTCTCGATTGAGGAGAAAATCTATGCTCTTATTATCCTGGGGAATCCACTCTGGTGTTATAATCCTAGTGAGAACCGATTTGCCTCGAGGGGTTCTAGGTTCTGTACCCATGTTTCCTTGCTCTAGGTCAGCTAAGTCCGCTTCTGGGATCACATTTCCAAATTCGTCCGTCCTATCTGGGTGACTGGTGACTACATATATGGTTCCTTCTTTGTCCAAGTATGCTCCGTTTTCGAACTTGACAGCTGGGCGCTCTAGTCCAATGGATTGATCAGGATTCTTAATCTGTACCACAGATCTTCCTAGGCCGTCCTCATAGATGCTGGCACCTAATCGGTTGGTCCTAAGTATTCCAATTGCGTTTTGTAAGGGCCTTCTACTCTGTGCAAGTATGGCACTCCTGAACTTCCCGTAGGTCTATCCATGCCTTGAGACATCTCTGATTCATTGGTATCAGAGCTAGGGTAATGCGAGTGGTGACTCAACTGCTGGGCCCAAGACCTCGCAGTATGATTGACACTAGCCTCTGAAGACCTTAGGCTTTGTCTATCTCTTACTAGATGTCGTCCTGATCTAAGGTTCATATGCCTAACTGATTAACCCAATTTTTCCCAAGTACAACCACGTTTCTGAGTCCTTTGTATCAATTACTTAATCCCCTTTTTATGTTGATTATCGTGTTTATACTCTTGTCTGATATCACGTCGTTAGGAATACTTGAGTTTAATTTCGCACTTTAGTTTGGTCGTTTCACGTTAGGTTCTTTTCCTTTAAGGTTGTCGTTCACACAGACAGGTCATCTCTTGTCTTGAACTTGATTCCTTAGATAGTCTTTGATTTATCTCGTGCCTGTCGTTGCCTGGAATTACTTCTAACACTACCCACACTTAGCCTAAACTAAGAATTGACAGAGGGTGTTGCGGGTTTTCCAACCTTGAGTTCCTTTCCTTGTGTTGTTGCCCTGGTGTGCCCAGGACGCGCGTTCCCAAGCCTGCACTTACTCTTGCTTGCATACCCTTCGATGCTCTCAAAGGACCTGTAAAAGGCCCACCGTTAGCTCAAGACTTAAATTCAAAAGACAGAACCAATCACTTTCATTCATGTATGTAACACTTCACCAATTTGCACTAAGACTTTTTGGACACAACTCTAGAGATCCCTGAATTTTGTTCCCCCTGGGTATGGTCAACTTCAAAATACCCTAACTAATATTCCTGATCTTAATTTAACCGTAACCAGTCGATGTTTTTGTTGTACTCCCTGCGAGCTTTCCAACAAAACAAAAATCACAGCAAACGGATTTCGTATGAGAAAGTTATGCCCGTTCAGGGTTTTGGGGCTAAAACAGGATTAAACTAGGTTAACAAGAAAACAGGAATTCTCAGGTTACTTGGGTCATGCCCTCGTAATGCAATACTACACCCTAGTGTTTGTCCCACACTTGGCCAAAATTTAGACCAATATTTTTGCCTTAAAAATTTGACCTAATTTGCCCTTCTAACGTGTTCGCAAAGTCTGTCGGTTGCGATTGACAGGTCAGTCGCGATCGACGTGTCGATCGCAATTGACAGGTCCGTCGTGGCTGTCAGTCGCGATTGACGTGTCGATCGCGATTGACAGGTGGCTCGAAAAGTCAATGAGTCGTGGTCAAAGGGTCGTTGACTCTGTCGGTCGCGATTGATGGGTCGATCGCGATTGACAGGTCGGTCGCGAGGGTCTGTCCGTCGTGGTCAAACAATCGTTGACTGTGTCGGTCGCGATTGACAGAGCCGTCGTGGGCTGTCAGTCGCGATTGATGGGTCGATCGCGATTGATGACTCGATCGCGATTGACACGTGTCACGCGTATGGTCCGTCCGTCGTGGTCAATCGGTCGTTGACTCTGTCGGTCGCGATTCACAGAGCCGTCCTGGGCTATCGATCGCGATTAACAGGTCTGTCCGTCGTGGTTTGTCGATCGCGATTGACAGAGCGATCACGATTGACAGAAATCTGAGGAATTTCAAAAAACTAAACACATTTTTGGGAAGCTCTAGGCCTGTAGATCATGGTTTTGCACTTTGTTTGGCAATTTGAGCATTTTTTCTGTCGGTCGCTGTTGAAGCTCAAAGTCAAGGACAAAACAGGGAAGCACATCAAAAGGTGGACACACGAGGAAAGGGAGCAAGTAGGGAGCTCCAAGAAGTGTATGACAAATTTTCAGAAGAATCCCCTACAAAAATAGTGATTTTCATCACTAAAAACCATTGTAAATACCATTATCTATTTTTAGTAACTTCATTTTGTTCAAGCCGAGGAGTCCTCGAGCTTGAGGAGTATTAGAAGTACCATTGTACCAATTTTCATAATTTTTAGACTTCGTTTGAGCCCTCAAATAAGCCCTGGAACCTAATTTTTAACTAAGCCGGACACTAGGTCTGGACAGGGCCAAAACTAGTCAAAAAACTATAAAAAGAGCTAGAGAGCTCATTTTTGGAGTTAGATTGTTGGTGAATTGAGCTTATGTAAGAGACCTTTTGATTAATGCAAAGAACTCCATTGTTCCTCTCCTTGTTCTTGCCTTGTGTGCGTGTGTGTGTGTATGTGTGTGCATGCTTGTGTGCTTCTCACTCACGCACTTGTGCCTTCACTTGCTCATAGTCTTCAAACTAGTCCTCACGTCTCCACGGATTGACAATTATGAGGTGAATCTTCTCACATGGGTACTCACCATTGTGCTAGAGTGACACCAAATTTGGCACCGTTGCCGGGGAGAGAGCTTCGAGGACGAGCGTGTGATGGTAAGACGTCGAGTTGAGACATTGGAGTTATAGGTAATATCCTTCTTTCTCTTAATTTTTTTTCATTTTTTCCTTACTTTCGCATCACCATCATCACCATCATCATCTCCACCATCTCCCACCTCCATCTCCATCTCCACAAAAAATTTCAGTCTTTTGGTCATATTACACCCCCCACCTCATTTCCCTCATTTCATTGTGAGAGAGAGCGAGAGAGAGCTTGCATGCTATCTGATTTTGGTGTGTTTTTGAGCTTTTGTTGCAGGAACTTGCTGTACCACCTCCTCCAGCAGTGTGCGCAGGTACGACAGACTCTGCACAGGTCCCGGGACGACGACCTCTGTCTGTCGCGACAGACAAAAAAACTTAAAATTTTGTGAATGCATGTTTGGCACGGTAACCTACACCATTAGGGCACTCTAAATCACTAGAAGTTTCTCAAAAATCTGCGTTTTTTCAGTCTATCGCGACAGACACTGTCTATCGCGATAGACACTATCTATCGCGACAGACACCATCTATCGCGACAGACAAAGACCCACGATAGACCCCGTCTATCGCGACAGACACCGTCTATCGCGACAGACCAAAAATCGACGACAGACAGCATCTATCGCGACAGACACCGTCTATCGCGACAGACCAAAAATCGACGACAGACAGCATCTATCGCGACAGACACCGTCTATCGCGACAGACCAAATCACGACAGGCGACAGACAGCGTCTATCGCGACAGACACCGTCTATCGCGACAGACCAGTCTATCGCGACAGACACCGTCTATCGCGACAGACCAAATCACGACAGACGACAGACAGCGTCTATCGCGACAGACACCGTCTATCGCGACAGACCAAAATTCCACGATAGACACCGTCTATCGCGACAGACAGAAATCCGCGATAGACACCGTCTATCGCGACAGACCAAAATTCCACGATAGACACCGTCTATCGCGACAGACACCGTCTATCGTGACAGACAGCCCCCACGATAGTTTTGTGTCTATCGCGACAGACACCGTCTATCGCGACAGACAGACATTTTCGGCAAAAATTAAGGGGTAAATTTTTTGGAAATTTAGGCTAAACTTTGGGCATAGTTGCACTCTCAAATACTCATACACTTGCAAAGGCCTTAGAAAAATGCATTAAAACCCTGAAAGGTTCTGTTTGTCTAAGTTAACCCCCTAAACCCTGAATGGTCATAACTTTTTCATACGAAGTCCATTTTTTGAGCTCTAGGGCTTGTCGGAAAGCTCGTGGCATATACTACACGCCCCCAACTATTTTTTATAAGAATAACGCGTTGATTTTCAGATAGGATATTTGGAAGTTGACACACAGAGGGGTAGAAACACCAAGGGAGCTCTAGAGGAAATTTCTAGCAACACAAAAGGGGGAACAAGGGTCATTAAAAAAGTGTCTGAAATAAATTGTCTGTCAATTGAAAGGTCAACTTGGAGCTAATCTTGAGACTGATGCAGGACTATTGAGAAGCAACTGAGAGCGTCCAAGCAAGGGTTTTGCGCAAGCTTGAGAATCAACTTCTCGAGCACTAAAGAGCAAGGTTCAACAAGAAAGGTCGGAATACTCTCAACTCCTCTTCGTCAATTCCTAGCTTAGGCTAAGAGCGATTAGAAGTAGGAGTAAGTCAGGGCGACGATAGACCACTATCAAGTTGAAGCATACCTAAACTTTCAAGCTCAAGCTAAGGGCATAATCCTTGTACTGTCCAGAATTTTAAAGGGAAAGAACTTAACGTGGAACGATCAACTGTAAGTGCGAAACAACATTCAAATATTCCTGACGACGTGATATCAGACAAGACCTTAAACACGATAAAATAACTAAAAAGAACCAAGCGACTAATATAAAGTAACCAGCAACGAGGTTGTACTCTGGGCAAAGAACTGTGCTACTTAGATAGGCATATGAACCTTAGATCAGGACGACATCTAGTAAGGGAGAGACAAAGCCTCAGATCTTCAGAGGCCAGTGTTAACCACACTGCTAGGTCTTGGGCCCAGCAGTTGAGCCACCACTCGTACTACCCTAGCTCTGAGACCAGTGAGTCAGAGATGTCTCAAGGCATGGACAGACCTACAGGAAGTTCAGGAGTGCCTTACTTGCACAGGGTAGAAGGCCCTTACAAAACACAGTTGGAATACCTTAGGACCAACCGATTAGGTGCTAGCATCTATGAGGACGGCCTAGGAAGATCCGTGGTCCAGATTAAAAACCCTGACCAATCCATAGGACTAGAGCACCCAGCTGTCAAGTTTGAAAACGGTGCATACCTGGACAAAGAAGGAACCATATACGTAGTCACCAGTCACCCAGATAGGACAGATGAATTTGGAAATGTAATCTCAGAAGCGGACTTAGGTGACTTGGAACAAGGAAACATGGGAGTAGAACCTAGAACACCCCGAGGCAAATCTGTTCTCACTAGGATTATCACACCTGAGTGGGTTCCCCAAGACAACAAGAGCATAGAGTTGCTCCTCAATCGAGAAACTGATGAAGCCTTCTGGAGGTATAAATCTAATCAGCCAACTGATATAGAAACTATCATGATCTATGAGTTTAAGGATCCGGATAGCCCAGGTAGAGTAACCTACTTAGATCACACTTCGGAAAGGATCTTTGTGGTGACAGAAAATGATAGGCATGCTTACACTTGGAAGGGTGAATTCATTTTCCCTCAACCAAGATCGAATGTATCCTATGGTCACCCTGGAGCTGGAACATCCCAAGCTCATGGAATGCAAAGAGACAGAAGTAGAGATAGACCAGAAGTAAGCTTTGCCAATCCAGTGGGCAGAGAAAGAACGAGGACGGAGACGAATAGGGTAGAACCTGAGGTGCTTAGAGCTCACAGGAACCAAAGAAATGTGGATGGATTCCCTCTGCCGAGACCTAGAGAGCACGCAAGAACTCTGAGACCGACTCAGCTAGTTAAGTCCATGAAGAATTACTTTGATGGCACAGGAGATCCCTATGATCATGTGGCGGAGTTCAAGCAAGTCTTGAGAGCTGAACAAGTGGAGGATCTATTCACGCAGTACAATGCCTTCGGTCTAACCCTTAGGAACACAGCACTTATGCAACAGCGTAACGACTGCAAATGCTTATGAATGAATGACTCTCCTCCCAACCTTATGCCTGTATATATAGCTGCTTGAACTAATGAGGACCACAAATGTAACTAGAGTCCACAAGTGCATGTGCAATCTCCTCCACTCCTTTCATATCCACCACTAGAGTCTATTAGTGGCTGGAGTGATCTCGACCACTACTTTAGTACCTTCCACTAGAGTCCACTAGTGGTTGTTGTACTCACCTCTTGAGTTAAGTCCACTGGACTCAAGTTAACTCACGTTAACTTGAGTTAGAAGGCTCTAGAGCTCTTTGGGCAAAACTCTCTTCCCATGCTCCCCATGGGAGTTGAACCCAAGACCTCTTCCTTCACAACCATGAGACTTAACCACTAGGCTAAGTAGATTACTTGAATATGAGAGCACATGACTTATGCTTGAGTCTACTCTTGAGATCTTTGGTCCTAGAGACGAGTGACCAAACGGTATCCAATTTCAGATCTGTCTGAAGCCGTCGGATCCCTAGACCATAGACTTACTTTATTACATTCTTCCCCCCTTGGGAAAGATTTTCGTCCTCGAAAATAAAGCTATATATATAACTGTAGGCAACCCCCGAGCCTCATGTTCTAAAACTTGAAGAACATGCATTCATTCAATTAGGTTATTTACTTAGAAACTTGAAAATAAAAAACCTTCTTTAGTTGGGACCAACTTAAAACTTGAAAGCTGGAAAACGTCGTTGGATTGTGGAAACTTTTTCCCATGTTGAATTTTCTTCAGTTCCATCCTTCCATTTTACTAAGCACTCTTCATACAAGTGACTTCTTGTACGTTTATCTCGGGTGCGAAGTATCCTTTCAGGTTCATGAGGAACTGTTTCATTTACTGGAATAGGAAGTATAACTTGTTGTCCAACTAGATTATCTGAATCTGTTAGACTCTTCCTAAGTCGACTAACATGGAACACTGGATGAATCCAACTATCATCTGGAAGTTGTAGTTCATAAGCCCACAAACCAACTTTCTTGGTGATTGGAAAAGGACCGCAATACCTAGGTGACAACTTGGCACATTGACCAGTCTTGAATTTTTCCGATCTTTCAGGAATACGAAGATAAACTTGATCACCAACCTGAAAACTAACATCTCTACGCTTCGGATCGGCATAAGCCTTTGCACGATCTTGAGCTTTCTTTAAGTTTTCTTTAGCTAACTTGAGCTTAAAGTTCATGTCTTGAAGGAACTCTTGAGCTGCTTGAACTCGTTCATTATGAAGTCCTACTGCATAAGGAGATCGAGGCTGGAAACCATACATCAACATGAATGGGCTAAATTCAGTTGATGAATTCTTGGCACTATTATAGGCAAATTCAGCTAATGGAAGATAATCTTCCCAGTCAGTCTGTTTGGAAGTAACATAAGCTCTAAGTATGTCTTCCAAAATCTGATTGACTTTCTCTGTCTGTCCATCCGTCTGGGGATGTTCAGCTGTACTTAAACTTAGTTTAGTTTCAAGTCTACTAAAGACTGCTCGCCAAAAATGACTTGTAAATCGAGCATCTCTATCAGAAACTATGTCTACTGGAAGACCATAGAGTCTATAAAGTTGATTTACAAATATTTTTGCAAGTTCTGGAGTCTTATAAGTAGTCTTGACTGGAATAAACTGAGCAAGTTTAGTCAATCGATCAACTACAACCCAAACTGAATCAAAGCCCTTCTGAGTGCGGGGTAATCCAGAAATGAAATCCATGGAAATACTTTCCCACTTTCCTTTGGGAATTTCCAATGGATGCAGCAATCCTCCAACTTTAAGTCTTTCAAATTTATTTACTTGACATTTATGGCACTTAGATACATAGTTTTGCACATCTCGATGTAAACTAGGCCAATAAAAATGTCTTTTTACTAACTCATAGGTTCTGTTAATACCAGGATGTCCTGCACTTGGAGCATCATGGCATTCGAAAAGTACTTGATTTCGTATGTCCAAGGTACTTGGAACACAAACCTTACCTTTATAAAGCAAATATTCATCTTGGAGAGAATAGTGTTTAAACTTTCTTTCAGAAGTACTTGCTTCATTTTGTTTATCTTGTTCAGCTGCTTTCCATGCTTGACTGAAGCTTGGATCCTCTTTGCAGCTTCCTTTCAAAGTTGAAATAAATTCACTTTGAATTTGTACAAAACTTAGATTGTTCAGCATAGGCATCCGACTTAAGGCGTCTGCCACTGCGTTAAACTTTCCTTTTCTATACCTGAGTTCATAATCGAACTCTTGCAACTGCTCGGCCCACCTCGCTTTTCTACCTCTTAGATCAGGTTGGTTTGCAAACCACTTTATGCTCTCTTGATCAAAAACTATGGTCAGCTTTGATCCATATAGATAATGGCGCCATTTCTTTAGAGCATTGATAATAGCGAACATCTCTCGCTCATAGGTAGAGTAATTTTGCTGAGCAGGACTTAGCTTTCTACTCTCGAAAGCTATTGGTCGACCATCTTGGCTTAGTACTGCTCCTACTGCAGATGAACTTGCATCTGTCTCTAATTGGAAAGGCTTGTTCGGATCTACAATTTGTAGAACCGGGGCCGAAGCTAAAGCAAGTTTCAGTTCTTGAAAACTTTTTGCTTGCTCTTCTTTCCAATTTAACTTCTGATGCTTCCCTTTGAGTTGATCAGTCAAAGGTACTGCAATCTTGGCATATCTAGCCACAAACTTCCGATAATATCCTGCCAATCCGAGAAAACTTTGTAATTCTCGAACCGTCTTGGGCTCAGGCCATTCAAGAATCGCTTGGACCTTTTCCGGGTCAACTTTGATTCCTTCCGCGGAAATAATATGACCTAAATACTTTACTTCTGGGGTAAAGAATTCACATTTTGACTCTTTACCGTAAAGTTTATTATCGCGAAGAAGTTGAAAAACTTTTTTCAAGTGCTCTAAGTGACTTTCATGATCTTTCCTCTCGTTTAGAGTAGTGATTGTTTCCCCTTTACTCGCAAATTCCTCAACGTCTAATGCTACAATCGTCGCTGATTCTATTTTAGATGCATCAGACGCATGACTAGTATTTGAAACCATAGGTGCAGATGAATGCAATGCACGTGCAACTATTGGTGGTCTAGGCATGAATGAGGATGTTACTAAAATAGGAACAGAAACAAACACTGACGTACTAGTAGTACTCGTAAGCGAGACGTGGCTAGAAGTCCCCTCCATCGCACACAAAGCGTTATTAAACTTACTAAGTATTCCTAACGCAAGTGGTGTGTGCAACAAAATCAAAAGAGCTATGCAAGAATATCACAAGAAATAGTCCCTGATGATTTGGTCCGTTGAGGTCGACTTGATTCTAGCCGAGAGTGCTAGAATTATGACGAAGATAGGCCTCCGGATCTTCACTCCACAACTCCACTTCCTTCAAGCTTTGCTCAATCTTTGGTTCTCCTTGTTTGTTTCTTTGGCTAAAAGCAAAATAATCCTCTGGTTCCAGGCTGCAAGAACTGATTTGGCTCCTTGGATGGTTGAGAGAACTTGCTTCCTTGGATGGAGAGAATTTGGCTTGCACTTCAGCTCTGATCACTGTTTTAGTAAGATTTCTTCTGCAATAGATAATAAGGAAAACGCCTTGGCGCCTTGGTCAAAGCAATCGGCTCTTAAACTGTGCACGCGAGTTCGATTCCCACAGACGGCGCAGCGCGTGAAGCTCTTTTTTTGTTTCTCTTTTTGGCTCCTAATTGTAGCCTTCTACAGCGCCAAGCAACGAAAAATGTTATGCGGGAGAACCATACGCACACGACGGATTGGTCTTGTGGGTAGAGCAGCAGCCTCCAAACGGAGGGCCGCGGGTTCAAATCCTGTATGGCTCACAGTAGAGGTTGTTGAAGCCTTTGGTAATCGACTCCTTAGCTTCTCTTTTGTCTGCGCCCGCAAAGAGAGTGACGCCCGCCCGCAAACAGAACGACGATTCGGGACGAAGCTTCAAGATAATGGCGAGCAGGAATCTAGTCACCTTGAGAGAAGTATGCACACATGGACTTATGAGCAAGATGATGAGGATAAGAGCTATGGAGAGAATGAAGCTCTGATACCAATGCAACAGCGTAACGACTGCAAATGCTTATGAATGAATGACTCTCCTCCCAACCTTATGCCTGTATATATAGCTGCTTGAACTAATGAGGACCACAAATGTAACTAGAGTCCACAAGTGCATGTGCAATCTCCTCCACTCCTTTCATATCCACCACTAGAGTCTATTAGTGGCTGGAGTGATCTCGACCACTACTTTAGTACCTTCCACTAGAGTCCACTAGTGGTTGTTGTACTCACCTCTTGAGTTAAGTCCACTGGACTCAAGTTAACTCACGTTAACTTGAGTTAGAAGGCTCTAGAGCTCTTTGGGCAAAACTCTCTTCCCATGCTCCCCATGGGAGTTGAACCCAAGACCTCTTCCTTCACAACCATGAGACTTAACCACTAGGCTAAGTAGATTACTTGAATATGAGAGCACATGACTTATGCTTGAGTCTACTCTTGAGATCTTTGGTCCTAGAGACGAGTGACCAAACGGTATCCAATTTCAGATCTGTCTGAAGCCGTCGGATCCCTAGACCATAGACTTACTTTATTACAACTTACATGGTTTCAGCCATTGGATGAGCGCTAGTTCAGGAGCATAGACCAACTCCTAGAAGCATTTATTATTGAATTCTCCAAGAGTGGCATAAGACACAATACCTCCTCACTGATTCACAGCTTCAAGCAAACCCCTCAAGAGACTGTGAGACTTGCAGGAAGAAGATTTAGGCAATACCTTGAAAGATGTCCTGTTTCGGAGCTACCCACATCTGCCAAACAAGTAGCCTTATTCCTTGATGGATTGCTGAGTACGAAATTGAGATCCTATGTGTATCTGAAAGACCCTAGGACTATAGAAGAGTGTGTACGCATGTGCATTGACATTGAAGATAACCTAGGGGAAGAACTAGAGCTTTCCAAAATCTACAAAGATTCAGATAGTGCATCTAGTCACTCTTCCACGCAATCCACATCAATTGAGGAACTCGCAGAGAAAGTAGCTCAGAAATTAGGGGTAACTAGTAAACAAATCCCAAGGTTTGCCCCTGTGAAAAGGTGCTACACTTGTGGTGGTGACCACATGGCGAATGTCTGCCCCATTATGGCTCAGCCCCAAGTAAATCCTAGTAGCCAGTACTGCACCATAGAACGGAGATACACCAATCACACCGCACAAGATTGCCCATACAACAAGCAGGCAGTTAGGCAACCCCACCCTCAGCCATACCCTCAGCAGGGAAGATACCAGAACCCGTACCCTCCACAACCATATGGCAGGCCACAACAAAATTTCCAACCTCAATATCAAAACCAACAAAGGCCTCAGCCTGTGCTAGCACAACAACCCCCAGCCCCAGCTAATGTGATTCCGGTAAAGTATACTGCTGCAGAAGAGAACCTGAATAGAGCTATAGTCCCTGTAACATCCTTGCTTTCTGAAAGTGACCCGAGTGACCATAGCTTTGATTCTACACATGTTGATAGCCCCCAGGCCTACTACATGTAGTCTCCTGAGCATGGTGAGTCCTATTATAGCGAAGAGACAAATGAACCTAGTTGGGAGTCAGATTACACGAACGTCATGTATGCAAACCCCAACCCTAGACCCCAACCTAGGCAGGTACGACCACCATTTCCTAGAGGACCATGCTACCGATGTCAGGGAGATCACTTCATTCGTGATTGTCCCTTACCTCCACCTACACAAACTCAGTCCGTGACGATCCAAGGTTTTTGCCAAGATTGTGGAAAAGAGCATCTCTTACGAGATTGCCCTAAGAATCCTAATAATATGCCAAAAATCACTCCCATTAATGTAATTGGGTTGGTTGTAGATTCCTCAGGAAGTGTCACTTCCGCTGCACCAGTACAGGTAGTCACTAGAGCTCAGGCATTGCAGCAAAACCAAGGGGCAAGCCAAGAAAAGGGCCCAGAGGCTAGTGAAACTGAGAGCATAACCAAGAAAAGGACTAGAGCTTGGAAAGATAGTCGGGAAAGAATGAAAAGGCAATGGGCAAAGAAGATGAGTGAACTCGAGGAAAGCGTAAGAGAAACAAGAGCCAGAATAACCGAACTCACAACTCAAACTCCCTCTCACACGACTCCACCACCACCATTCCCATCTCCATCCGACCCACCACCTTCCAACCCGCCTCATCAAATCCCACCACCCCCTAGAGTAGGATCAGTCCTAGCCGATCCCACTCCCGAGGACCTAAACATGATGCTTAAAGCATATCAGGCCAGAATCCAAGAAGGGCCAACCATAACCGATCATGAAAAGTGCTACCCTAGAGCCGAGCTAGAGCTTGAACGAACTAAAATTTGTGCTAAGATGGTGGAATTGGCTCAAGCCATGTTCGAAGCTAGCCGCCTCTTTAATATCTCTAGCTCAGCTAAGACGCAGTTACACTTTGACGGACTGCTAGAAAGAATAGAGAGGCTAATTGCACAATCAGAAAAGGAACCTGCCCCTCAAAGAAAGGAAAGGGTAAGGGAACAGATAAGCCAGTCTCTTCAGGAAGCCCATGTGCCTCCTCAAGAAGCTTATCTTCCCCCCCAAAAGGCAGATGAGCCTCCCGCGAAAGCTTACGTACCTCCACAGGTTGCCTACAGTCCTTCTTAGGGAGCGTATGAGCCTGTTCGGAAAAGTAATAGAAAAGGTAATCCTCCCCAGGAAGCTTGTGCTCCAAACATCTATGAGAGCGAGGAAAGAGCCAACAATAGAATAAACCCTCCTTCCCAAGTTGCTTATGTGCCTAATTCTATGGAGCCTGACACTTCTTCTTCTATGAATCGGTTTGCACCAGACTTCCTACGAGAGATTCAAGAAGACAAATGGGATAACGAAAGTGAAGTCGCCCCTCCCTTTGAACTTGTGGATGATGCACACGACCAATTCCCACAAGACATCCCATCTATTTACGGGGAACATGAGAGTACTCAGTCTCACGAGAGATTGGACTTTGAGTCTAATTCTATACAAGAGCTACCCCACTTCACAGGCCCATGGGAAGCAAAGTCCACGTGTATGAGAGCACCCACAGTCATGGTAAGGAACGACGGCTCAGTCATACCTAGGAACTCGGAGGTAGTAAAGAACACCGAGGTGCAGCGCGATCTCACTTTGGAAGAGCTACCTAAGGATAGACCAGAAGCGCGGAAAGATGTAGCCAGTCAAGTGACTGAAGTTGCAAAACCACGTTCCCGGGTAGGATCCCATAGGACAGTGCCAGAAATCCCCTTGGATAAGATAGGAGATATGTGTGAAGGTGAAGAAGGGAACACCTATCTTCCCATCACCTACCAGGAGTACACCACCAAGGCAATTTTGGACTCAGGTGGAGGAGTTGCAATTGCCACCATTTCCCTATGGAAGCGTTGGGGCAAGCCGGCACTCACGCCAACGAGAATGAAATTGCAAATGGCCGATGGTCATATAGAGAGGCCCTTGGGATTGCTAGAAGGCATAACTCTCACCACTTGTGGTGTTGAGTTTGAGCATAGCTTTGCTATATGTGACTTCAGCAAAAATCATGCCTATGAGATGATTTTGGGAAGACCATTTATGCGACAGTTGCAAGTGGTACAGGATTGGGGGACCAATTATTTATACCTGCAACACTTAGGTGTTACGACCAAAGTCAATCTCAAGGATTACTCTCATAGAGACGTCCCTCCTATCCAATGGAATCCCATCCATAGAGCCAAAGATGATACGGAATCTGTGCATTCCGTAGGGTCAGGATCCTCATGGATGCATGAAGACACCCACTTATGGATGTGCAAAGTAGCAGTAGAGGAAGAGAAGAGAGAAAAGGCCAGAGAAATAGGTGCAAACGAAACCCATAGATCAATTCAAGACCTAGCCTATGCACCTGTAGTTTTTCCTGATGAGGAATTTGAACCCCATGGCTGGGCAGAAATCTTAGCAACAATGGACGTGGCCATCAATGAAGAACAATGGACACCTCATTGTGATGAGGATGGCTATGACATTTCAGTCTTCTCCATAGAGCCAATCATGGGAGAGGCAGTTCTAGAAGAATGCGAACCTAGTCCTGATGCATTTGAGGATGCAAGTGACTCCGATCTCGAGTCTATCATTATGGACCCACCATTTGCATCAGATGAAGAATACTTCCATGAAGTAGAATTTCAACCCCAGAGGCATGGAGAGATTACAAATGATGTCAGATTAACAACACACGTGACTCCGAAGGAAGAAGGAAAGAAACGAAAGAAGAGAGAAGTCTCACCAGAAGAGGAAGAATCTTTGTTTGAGGTCCCAGAGAATTTCAAGAAGTACGAGATAGACGACAGGAGAGTCATGATAAGAATGCCTAAACGAGAGGCACAATCAGGAATGACATATGCTCACACACCATCCCCATGACCTCAGATGCTAAACCCTCTAAACAAAAACCCTACACATATAACGATAATTACGCTGCTAAGATCAAAGAAGAGATAGATAGATTGGTTGAAGCTGGATTTATCTATGAAATTGAGCACACTGAATGGGTATCCCCCATCGTAGTGGTGCCCAAGAAGAATGGCAAGCTGCGTGTGTGTATTAACTTGAAAAAGGTTAATGCAGCCACAATTCGAGATAACTATCCGCTTCCCATCACAGAACATCTCTTAGAAAGAGTGGCAGGCAAGGAAGTGTACAGCTTCCTTGATGGATTTTCGGGCTACAATCAAGTAGCCATAGCTCCAGAGGATCAGCATAAGACAGCCTTTGCCACAGAATGGGGCATTTTTGCTTTTAGAGTAATGCCATTTGGGCTTACCAATGCACCAGCTACCTTCCAGAGGCTGATGAGCCATGTGTTTAAGGAGTTCCTGAGGAAGAGTTTAGAAGTCTATGTTGATGATCTTTGTGCTCATTCCAATATTAGACAAACCCATATCCCTGAGCTCAGACAAATCTTTGACAAATGTAGAGAATATCAAGTCTGCCTAAACCCAAAAAAATGTGTTTTCATGGTCAGGCAAGGCAAGATTCTAGGACACATAGTGTCAAAGAATGGCATATCCACTGATGAAGAGAAAGTGAGAGCTATAGTAGAGCTACCTAGGCCAAAGAATGTCAAGGAAGTACAAGCTTTCATGGGGCACTGTGGTTATTACCGACGATTTATACACATGTATGCTGTCATTGCAAAGCCCATGTACCGACTTCTGACAAACTTTGAGTGGATGGATGAATGTGAGAATTCCTTCCAGGAGCTTAAACGAAGATTGTGTTCAGCACCAATCTTGACCACACCAGATTGGAATAAGCCTTTCCATGTTCACGTGGATGCATCCAATTATGCCATTGGATGTGTGCTTGCACAACCTACTGGTGAAGGTAATATGGATCTTCCAATTGCCTATGCCAGTAGACAATTGAATGCGGCTGAACGGAATTACACCACTACAGAGCGAGAAGGATTAGGCATGATATATGCAGTTAAGAAATTTAGACACTATTTGCTTGCAAATAAGTTTAAATTTTTTACTGACCATCAGGCATTGCTATACCTCGTAAACAAACCATGCAATACAGGAAGATTAGTGAGATGGTTTCTCTTGCTAATGGAATATGATTTTGAGGTTGTGGTAAGGAAAGGGAGGACTCATTTGAGAGCTGATCATCTTTCTAGGCTCACATCGGGAGAAGCCCCACAAGGAGTATCAGATGACCTTCCTGATGCTTACTTGTTTAATTTGGAAGTGGTGCCGTAGTGGGCTAAGCCATTGGTACCAGTATTGACATACGGGCCTAACCATCCAGTGGTAAACACACGGAATAGAGAGGTTGTAAAAGCCCAAAAGTACCACATCATGGCAGGAAGTATGTACAAGCACACAGATCAAGGGATCTTGGCTTGTTGCGTAGAAGAGGATGAGTACGCTAAATGGTTGCAATTAGCACATGTAGGTGCGTTAGAGCAACACTACTCAAAGCAACGAACTTTACAGACCCTAAAGAGACTCGGAGTGCATTGGCCGACTATGGAAGCGGATGTCCAAAAGTTGTGCAAGGAGTGCCCAATCTGCTGCACTAAACCACCTGTGGAACACGCCACTCTTTATCAAGTATCCATTGTGCCAGATTGGAGCGAACCTCTGGTATCCTTCCTGAGGACAAACACATTCCCTCCAGATATGACTCTGGCTAGGAAAAGGAGTTTAGAACAAGAAGCCCTGGATTACTCACTCATTGGTGATAATCTATATAAGCGTGGTAAAGATGGTTACCTGAGACTGTGTGTCCATGAAAGTGAATATCTCAAGATCTTGGAAACTGCTCACCAAGGTGTAGCAAGAGGACACTTTGGACCGGATCGGGTGATCAAGGCAATACTATTTGCGGGCTTCTGGTGGCCTACCCTTCACATGGATGCACATACCTATGTGAAACGGTGTGATGTCTATCAAAGGACTCAGTATCCTATACGCAAAGATGAGATGCCACTGAAACCTATGATGGGTGGACGTGCGTTCTCTAAGTGGGGAATAGACTTCGTAGGCCCTATTAATCCCCCAGCTAAGGGTTCTCATGCGGAATACATCATTGTTGCAACAGACTATCTAACTAAGTGGGTAGAGGTAAAAGCTACGACAAAGAATGACGCTCAGACAACTGCTAAATTCTTGTTTGAGAATGTATTCACAAGATATGGGCTACCTATAGAGCTTGTAAGTGATAGAGGCACTCACTTCTTGAACGAAGTGATTGAAAATCTACTCCAAGAATTCTTGGTAATACACAAGAAGTCTGCCCCCTATCACCCTCAAGCTAATGGACAAGCTGAGAGCACTAATAAGATCTTATGCAATGTACTGACGAAATTAGTGAACACTAAACTCTCTGATTGGGACAAACAGCTACACCATGCTGTTTGGGCATATCGAGTTGCCTACAAAACGGTACTCCAAGCCACCCCCTTTCAGATGGTATTTGGCCAAAACGTAGTGCTACCCTTGGACTTCTTAATACCTACGTTGAAAGTAGCACAAGAGCACGAATGGACAGATCATGAGCTCTCCTCTAGGATCTTTGACCTTGAACGATTAGGGGAAACAAGGCTGAGAGCCGCTGCAGGAATATATGCAGCCAAGAAGAGACAGAAGGCATACTTCGATGCCCATGTGAAGGAAAAGGGCTTGAAAGCAGGAGATCTAGTTTTAGTCTATACACTGAAACAACACGCAAGGAAGCTAGAAAAGAGAGGCTACGGACCTATGATCATCAATAGGATCTCCACGAGTGGAGCAGTACAATTAGCCACGTTAGAGGGTGATATTCTCCCAAACTATATTAGCGGTTGCAGAGTCAAGTTGTATCAGGAACCCCTCACGGAGGAAATGCTCAGCCGACTCAACACTGCTAAGAAACGCAAAGAGGAAGAAAAGCGAATTCAAGAGGCTCAAGCAGAAGCTTTAGAACACATCAGAAGGATGAAGTTACGAAGGCAAGGTAGAGATCAGCCTAGAACGAATGACTATGCAGATCAAGGATATCCTATGGCCATGTGTGAAGTCACAGGAACAAGCTCGCATAGGATAATTGATCGACGTCCTTTCATAACCCTAGATATAGGACAAGGAAAGAAGGCAAGGACCGTAAGAGCCTTGATTGACTCAGGTGCAGCCACTAGTGCTGTTAAATTGTCTTACTGTCAAGAGTTGCAGTTAACTATCAATCGTGTGGAAGCATATCTCATAGGATTGGGAGGCGTGGAAACCCCTTGCATGGGCGAGGTGGAACTTCCCCTCTACATTCATGATGAGGCAATGACAGTTAAAGTACTAGTGTGTCAAGATGAGGATCTCACTGAACCTCTTGTCTTGGGTCAAGACTGGATCTATGACCATGCAGTTAACTTAAACCTTAGAAGTCAAATTCTTCAAGTTTGGGTACATGAACAATGCATTACAATAGAATTAGAGAACTGCATGCTCCTAAATCATGGCACCACACACTCTCTTAGTTCTTCCAAGACTAATCATATGAAAGAAGATGTTGTATGTGTCAAAAGCTCTATGATGCAGAAGGAGTCAATTGTGGAAGACCAGGTTCGAAGGCGGGTGGATCTTTCTTCTTCTTCAAAGAATCAAGTAGCCACTGTTGTGAGCCCACCACACAAGCAAACACAACCGTTCACGACAACTGCTACATCAAATAGAAAGACACCATTCGATAAAAAAGTGGTTCCGGGCATGAAGCAAATTTGGGTACGCAAAGGAGAGCAACCACCAGCCTTGCCCCCACAAATCCCATCCATGCACACTAACCAGGCTAGAAGACGAAGGAAGCAGCTCAGACAAGCTCAATCACAAGGTATCCAACAAGTTTGGGTGCCTAAGAAGTTAGCTGCAACTCAACAAGGGCAATTACAGATGTGGGTACCTAAGAAGCTCCTACATCCACAACAACCTTTGTTCCCCCACATGCAAAAGGTTTCAACAAAGAAGCCAAAAAGAGAAAAGGGTAAGAACCACGTACAGAGACCAAAGGAAGATCAAATCAGCTCTTCAACATTAGTAGGAAGACATGCAAAAAGGATATGGGTTTGGAAGCTAAAAGTGCAAGTAGCCTCCACCGAACCAAAGCGTCAACCACACTGGACACCACAGTTCAGGAAGCATCCAAAGAGAAAGACACCTGAAGTGACCTCTACAGTGCCAAATGATGTTCTAAAATGGACTCCAATAAGGAGGATCACATCAGTTCGAGTCTCAATGGATACCTCCACCAAGGTCGGCATCAATCTCCGCAAATAACATCGAAAGCCTCGAACGAGCAACAACCATGTGCTCCTTGCACAACCCTGTCGTTTGCACCATTCAGGTCATGCATTTCCAAAGTATGCATTAATATAGGGCCACATTACACGGCCGTGCATAGACACTTGAAAATCCCATGCACAAGCGCACAGTGACATATGTCAAACATTTCTATTGATACTAACTTTTGTGTTCTTGTTTTGTGATATCCTTTTCCTCTCAAAAAAAAAAAAAAAAAAAAAAAGGGCGAGAGCTTGTTCCCAGGTTTGGCTTATGAAACATGAATGAGTCATGCTTAGTGAAGGTGGAACTATTGATTACTAGGCATTTATCAATTTGGACAGAAGTGTGTCTCGGCCAGCAGTGAGATTATTGCTGCCTTATCTGGTAGATGACAAGCATTTGGCATGAACATGGCATCTACAACTATGATTCTCTCTTACCATGGTAGGAATGAAGAGCTTGAAGGTCCGCAACTTGAGGGATGCTTAACTACTTCATGTACCAGAGCATCCAAGGAGATATCTGCAAAAAGTAGTTCTGGAGGAGAAGACTCCTGCATATGGTGAGCTAAAGAGAATATGTGAAACTAAGCTTGGTGTAGTTACCCGATGTTGCTTGCTGTAACATAATCCTGGTAGGAGATGGTTGAACCACACCCTAAGAGAGAGGATTAGGAAGTAATCCTCAACCATGGCTTTTGGGGCAAGTGGTTAGCCCATCACATTCCTAACCAAGAGGTTGTGAGTTCAATTCCTTACATTGGTATCAGAGCCTAGGAAGTAGGCTTGGGCAAGGTGGAATGATCCAATGGCCTCTAAAAAAGGCGCTTGGGCATCCTCTATGTGAAAGGGTAGGAATTGTGGAAGGCGCGCGTCGGTTTCAAGAATGGACCTTACAATGATTGGGGTGTATCTCTCAATCCGTAGGTCGGATTGAGGCGTGTAATATACCGTTGGAAAGCTCTCGGAACGAACTTTCCAATGAGCTAGCTTGGAAGTGTGAATTCCTTGAAAATCCTTGGGTGGCACTTGATTGATTGTTCAAGATACCAAGCATGGGTGAGAACAAGGTTCAAGACTGAGGTTGAGAACAAGGGCTCGAGACACCAAGGTTGCGAACAAGAAGGTTCAAGACACCAAGGTTGAGAGCAAGGGTTCAAGAGACCAAGGTTGCGAACAAGGTTCAAGAAACTGTGCGACGTTGAGGGACATCAATTCAAGGGCACCTAGGGAGTTCAAGGGACTGATCACCGAGGCTAGAGGGATACAAGAGTAGATCATTGAGGACAATGATCGACCAAGGGGGGAAGAATGTAACATAATCCTGGTAGGAGATGGTTGAACCACACCCTAAGAGAGAGGATTAGGAAGTAATCCTCAACCATGGCTTTTGGGGCAAGTGGTTAGCCCATCACATTCCTAACCAAGAGGTTGTGAGTTCAATTCCTTACACTTGCCAAGGAATATAAAGCAATTCAATTCTCAGTATTTCCTGAACCAGTATGGAACAGTAGCACTGGTGAATGGTCTATGTCAATCAGCATGGTAATCTCTTAGAAACCGGCACGTGTCCAATATTCCTCTGAGTGTCAATATAGGGAAGTGAACGTGCATGAGCCCAAGCTCAGAAATGCACATTGTTAGTGACAAATGTTGCTTCGAAAAGAGGAGAGGGGATCCACCACTCAAAAGATCTCATCAGTGGACAATCAACATGGACATTCATCAACAAGGTTCCATCCCAAAGGCCGAGTGTACAACACGAAGAGACAAACATCCATCAACCTTCGCCATGGTAAGTATCTTTACTCTGGAAACACCATAACCATGATAGTTTAGGAAACCTCTTCGTCAGCATACCCTTGAGCACTTAGCTCAAGACCCGCAATTTTTGCACCATACTTCTTCCAATGCATTTTCCAAGTAAGCATGCGTAGGGCTACATTACAAGGCCGTGCACAAGGCACATACTTTTTTCAACCCAGGCACGAACACACTTACCCATCATTCATTATGGGTGATGAGTAGTTGACATGACTGCTCTCAACATCATCTTTGAAAGAGCTAGCGGACATCATGGGAACAACATCCATATCTCGGAAGCAAATTGAAGCCAGTAGTTGCTCCAAATCACTCTTGACAACCTCTTTTGAGCAACTTGTAGTTTTGAAAGCTCACAACGACACCTTCTTCCTGGAATCCACGGAACCAGCTCATACAACGGATGGACACCACCTCTCAAAGCACTACACAGAACAGCCCTTCCAACAAGGGTCTGTCAGGGACGACAGACTCGAGAGGGGGGGGAGTGTTGAAGCTCAAAGTCAAGGACAAAACAGGGAAGCACATCAAAAGGTGGACACATGAGGAAAGGGAGCAAGTAGGGAGCTCCAAGAAGTGTATGACAAATTTTCAGAAGAATCCCCTACAAAAATAGTGATTTTCATCACTAAAAACCATTGTAAATACCATTATCTATTTTTAGTAACTTCATTTTGTTCAAGCCGAGGAGTCCTCGAGCTTGAGGAGTATTAGAAGTACCATTGTACCAATTTTCATAATTTTTAGACTTCGTTTGAGCCCTCAAATAAGCCCTGGAACCTAATTTTTAACTAGGCCGGACACTAGGTCTGGACAGGGCCAAAACTAGTCAAAAAACTATAAAAAGAGCTAGAGAGCTCATTTTTGGAGTTAGATTGTTGGTGAATTGAGCTTATGTAAGAGACCTTTTGATTAATGCAAAGAACTCCATTGTTCCTCTCCTTGTTCTTGCCTTGTGTGCGCGTGTGTGTGTATGTGTGTGCATGCTTGTGTGCTTCTCACTCACGCACTTGTGCCTTCACTTGCTCATAGTCTTCATACTAGTCCTCACGTCTCCACGGATTGACAATTATGAGGTGAATCTTCTCACGTGGGTACTCACCATTGTGCTAGAGTGACAGTCGCGATTGACAGAGGTGGGCGACACACAGACAGTTACTGCGAATTCCATACCTGCGCAGAGTGCTGGGGACGATGATGTGGCCTGTACCTGCAAGACAGCTCAAGAAACATGCAAAAACAACACACACAATTTTGCTCTCTCGCTCTCTCTCACAAGTGAAATGAGGGAAATGAGGTGGAGAAGGTGATATGATCAAAAAACTGAAATTTCCGCGATGATGGAAATGGAGGTGGAAGATGGTGATGATGATGATGGTGATGATGGTGGTGAGGTAAGAAAGAGAAAAATAGGAAAAGTAAAGAAATTACCTACAACGCCAACGTCTCCAATCTACGTCTTACCATCACACGCTCGTCCTCAAAGCTCGATCCCCGGCAACGGTGCCAAAATTTGGTGTAGCTCAGTGATGAGTAGCACCTCCTTTAATGTCAATCCGGGAAGACGTGAGGATGGTATGAAGACCTCGAGCAAGTGAAGGCACAAGTGCGTGAGTGAGAAGCACACTGACATGCACACACATACACACACGCGCACACAAGGTAAGGCAAAGGATGAGAAGCAATGGAGTTCTTTAGATTACTTTCAAAAAGCTCTTACAAGTTCATTTCAATTACAATCCAACCTCAAAAATGAGCTCTCTAGCTCCTTTTATAGTTTTTGACTAGCTTTGGCCCTGTTCAGACCTAGTGTCCGGCCTAGTTAAAAATTAGGTTCCAGGGCTTATTAGAGGGCTCAAACGAGATCTAAAAAATATGAAAATTGGCAGGTAGATACTTCTAAAGCTCCTCAAGCTCAAGGACTCCTTGGCTTGCACAAAATGGAGCTACAAAAATACGAAATGATATTTACAATGGTTTTTAGTGATGAAAATCACTATTTGTGTAGGGATTTCCTCTATTGATTTGTCATACATACCTTTGAGCTCCCTACTTGCTCTGTCTTCTTGTGTGCTCAACTCCTTGATGTCTGAAAAATTTAGATGGCCTACTTGCCAGATCTTCTTTGACTGCCATGTCTGCTTGTGCTGTCCCTTCGCTCCGACTCTCTTCGTCTTGTGGCTCCTTCGGTTCCCTGACTGCTGCCAACACCAGCAAAAAAGCCACTTGAATATGTATTAAACAAAGCACTATCTCTTTATAATACTAAGGCACACCACTTGTTTCATTTGTGTGCATTCAAGAGAGGACTCTCTTTATCTCTATATTCCTTATGTTATTCAATTTTGTGTTGATGAGAGAGTGCTTATCTCTCCTTATCCATTTACTCTCCTTATCCTCCACCACACACACACGCGCCACCATGCACAGGGTCCATGCCCCAAAATAGGTGGTATGATGATGAGTGTTGAATGCTACTAAAGAAGCTACCAATAATAGAGCATAGTATTGGGATATTTATCACTTGCTCATGATGAAGACAATGCAATGGCATGGTAACATTTCAGAGAGAGGAGACAACAGACATCAATTCGAGAGTCAAACACATGGTATAGATATGCATAGAGTCTATACTAGATTCCAAACCAGCCACCCATCCCCAAGCCACAGAGCTCACACCCTACCACCTCTCACTTATTTACACCAAGGATGGTGAGCCGTGTGATCACCCACCTATAGCATGGTAGAGCCTATGACTATTTCGGCCTATATACAGAGCATCTCATCTATGGGTGCACGATTCCAACATCGCTCATCACCCACCTCTTCAATCGAGTACTATTTGAGGGGTTCCTTGACTCATGGACCGAGCACACCATAGTGCCTATACATAAGTCAGGTGATGTTATGATCCATCCACATAATGAACGATCATGATTGGCGCCACATTGGCCAATCTATATGGGGCAGTACTAGAGACAGAATTGAGCACCCTCATTGAGAGGAAGGGTATCAAAGCTTCAAGATAGGCAAGATTTAGATGAGATTACTCTACCATAGACTACATCTTCACTTCGAGATGTCTGCTTGACCAAGCTTGAGTGAGGAAATAGAGAATATATTGTTGCTTTGTGGAATTTTGCAAAGCCTTCGACACAGTCCCTAGGGGGAGACTCTTCAGATGCCTACTCAACATCAAGGCTCCAGCGGAGATGATATGGGGGATCTATGCCCTATATGAGAGAGTATCAGGTAGAGTCGATTCAATTTTGTAGCTTCATGTCATAAGTACAAAGAATTCCTTTCCGAGTCTTGCACTACGCTTAACTACCTTATGAACAATCATCCTAAAATAGTTTCACATTTATCAGTTTATCAAATTGGTACGTTGAGAGCGTGTGCTCAAAATTGACACCAAGTGCTGAGAAGAATGGTCTCTAGAAAAGCTATTGGTCTTAACATATGTGTATCTACCAATTATAGGTTCATTCTAGTTGGTTATAAACTAGTTTACCCCATTTCTTCTATAGTTTAGTAGTAGTTATAGCTCCACATGCTCTCGAATTTATGGTGGCCCTAGTGGTCACTCCATTGTGTTCAATTGGGAGAATTGTATTTCCTTTGTTGCCTTCATTGGAATTGCTTACTTTATCAATAGGAACAAGGATTATACTTCAAACAACATCATTCAAAGACTGTTTCATTTGGAATTGGCATGTGGGTTCGTTTTTACTTTCAATTTGTTTTTTGGAAGGTTCTTTTGTGTACTTGTTGGATTTGGCACTCTTGTGGGAATATAGCACCATTTATGGAACTTAGACTTTTCTCCCTATTGGCCTAAATAACTAGGGAGTGATCCTAGAATTTGTACAATATTTAATTTGAATTTGGACTTTTAGATGCATTCGAGAGAACTGCATTACTTGAAAATGAAGCTATGGTAAAGGCAATTTTCGATCATATAGTCATTCCATTTCCTTGCTTGAACCACTTCTCATAACTTTCATTGCCTTTGGATAATAGTGTCTAGGACAGAAACCCTCTTATCATAGATCAGTGCATTACATGATTCCAATGGTAGCTCGTGTATGTAGTTCTTATGGGGTCAACAACTTGAGGTCGTATTGCTTTACGATTAACTTGTCGAGTCAATTTTTTGAATTGGTCTTAAAAAATGCATGTAAATGGAATGATAGGAGGAGCCTTTTACATTTGATCATTTGTTTGCATATTCTTAGTCTCTCTTTCTCTACGTCTCACATAACGTAACATTTTTCATCTTTATCTAGGATAGATCCTTCATGCGTCCATTTATGTTATGCCTAAAGCAATAACTCAAAGTTTGGATCCACTATGGACTCTCTCCTAGAATTGGTTGTACTCCTATCTAGCATTGCTCAGCTTCCTTATTTAATTCCTAAGCAACCCAGATTTTCTCTTGGGCTTGTTTTAACTTTTTTTCTAACTCCTCTACTTTCCTTTTCATCCTTTGATTCTCTTTTTTCATTGCCATTTCCAAGGAGTGTTTTTTCCTTTGTCACTAGAGGAGGACTCAATCCTTTTTTCCTTTTGTTTCTTAGTGTTAGTGTTTTGTCCTAAGTTGGCTTGGATAGCTTTTCTTTTGGCTTGTGCATGTGTGACCACTTGGATTGGCACCTCGGCATCACCATCATTCTTCTAAGAATCCTTGGGCTCTATGAAGTTTTGAGTGACTTTTGTTTCCCACCTAGGAAGAGTCAAACAAAAGATATCTTTAATTGATGGGCATTGATTTCTAGGCTTAGGAATTGGTAACCTAGGTTGGGAGATGAGCTGATGTATACCTTCATAAATACACATGCACATTTGCATTATGTCAAAGTGGATGGTAATGTGATATAGACCATAGTTTTAAATAGTCGGATTAAGAGGCCACCTTGAAAATAAGGCATCAATTTCACATCAGAGGGGTAATCTTTATGGTTGTATCAAGCTATATACATCATGAATCTCATTGCAGCCACTCTGATTGATTCTCTTGGATTTTGTCAAAATTTCTCAATTCAAAGGCTTGTATCATGCCTTACACTTGTCTTGATGAATTCGTTGATAAAACTTGCATGAGTTCATTGTTGAAGTTTGAGGTCTGCAGAAGCATGTGAACAAAACAAGAAGAAGAAGAAGCTTGGAGCACAACACACAATACTGAATGTATTACCACTAGAATATACAAAAATAAGTAATTGATTAGGGCAATAGGCATATATACAAGCCGAGGGAAAAAAACCTCCTAAAGAGGGAAAAAGTGCCCCGGCGGTCCTAGTGTGTTCACACATATCACTGCCTAAATATATCAACAAATCCCCCCTAGGAGTGATGCAGTGAACAAGGAGCTGACACTCATGTATAAGGAAGTGCCAAGCTATGCGGAATCAATCCACGAAAGGAAGTAAGCCCAAAGCTTTGTGAAAAGCTTCAAACTTCTCCCTAGGTAGAGCCTTCATGAAAAGGTATGCAAGGTTCTCCTGCATGGGCACATATGCCAATTGATCTCTCCAGCAGAGAACCTCTCCTTGACATAATGATAATGCACCTCAATGTGCTTAGTGCGAGCATGGAACACAGGGTTCCTTGCAATTTGTTCACACATCATTACCTAAATATATCAACAAATCCTCCCTGGGAGTGATGCGGTGAACAAGGAGCTCGCACTCATGTATAAGGAAGTGCCAAGCTATGTGGAATCAATCCACAAAAGGAATTAAGCTCAAAGCTTCAAACTTCTCCCTAGGCAGAGCCTTCGTGAAAAGGTCTGCAATGTTCTCCTGCATGGGCACATATGCCAAGCTGATCTCTCCAACAGAGAACCTCTCCTTGACATAATGATAATGCACCTCAATGTGCTTAGTGCGATCATGGAACACAGGGTTTCTCACAACTGCCAATGCACTCTGACTGTTAGTAAAGCTGGTGGTGGCAAAAGACTGACCAACACCCAAATAAGCCATAAGGCATCTAAGCCACATGCACTCAACAGTCACTATGAAAGCTACCCTACACTGAGCCTCACAACTAGAAGTGGCCACAATAGGATGCTTCTTGCTCAGCCAATATATGCATGAGCTACCAAGCATGAAGCAAAAACCACTAGTGGGCACACGAGTGTCATAGCAACCAACCCAATCAGAGTCATAAAAAGCATGCAAATCTGGTGGTAGTGATCCCCCCTTGGGATAAAACAACCCAAGTAGCTGGGTACCACTCAAGTAGCGAAAGATGCACTTAACCGCCTACCAAAACTTGACACATGGAAAATGCATAAACTTGCTTATATGTGAGATAGCAGACTGAATATATGGCTGAGTAATGCATAAGTAAATCAAGCATCCAACAACCTATTGATAGAGAACACCATCAAATGCATCTCGAGCATCATGAAGACTCAATTTTCAACCTGTCTCCATAAAAATGGCAATAGGTTTATAATCTTCAAGCCCAAAACACTGCAATAATGTGTCAATATATTTCATTTGACACAAATCCATTCCACCATCAACATGCATAAACCGAATGCCTAAATAATGATGCAAATGCCCCAAATCAGACATCTCAAATGATGCATGCAAATCAGCCTTGAAATCAGCATTATGCTTCTCATGAGGACTAGTGAGCAGCATGTCATCAACATAAAAAACAATGATCAGAAGCACATTATTATCATGCTTAACATATAAGGTGCTTTTAGTTGGACTGTTCTCAAAACCATGTGCAATCGGATAAGCATGTATCTCTTCATACCAAGCACGTGGTGCTTGCTCTAAACCATATAATGCCTTCTTTAACGTGCACACCTAATTTTCATGGCCTTTTTGCACAAAGCCACGGGGCTGAAAAACATACACTCCTTCATGCAAGTCACCATTCAAAAATGTAGTTCTAATTTCCAACTAATGTACATTCCCACCATGATGAGCTACAAGTGCACAAATGCTATGAACAGTAGTTATTCTACATGTAGGTGCACAAGGTCTCATCAAAATCAATGTCTCTTTCCTGTGCATAACCCTTTGCAACAAGCCAAGACTTATACATGTCAATTGTTCCATCAGGCTTTTCTTAAGCTTGTATACCCACTTAGTGCTCATGGCCTTCTTGCTAGGGCACAAGTCACATAAAGAACAAGTACCATTTTTCATGATAGCATCATATTCTAATTGCATAACAACCATCCAATATTCAGAATTTTGTGCTTCATTAAACGAAATAGGCTCATTCTCATCACAGAGACTAGAGGTAGCCATAGCATAGAAATCTGATGCAAGAGAGGCACTATCAAAGCGTCAATGAGTATGGTATGCTAGGGGTGCATGTAATTTGTTGTCATGCAAAGTCTACACTAACCATTTTGGCATATTTTTTGCCTCCTCAATATTAGCTCTCTCATCAACAAGTGCATCATGTAAATTTGCATCAGAAATGGAATGATCTGCATCATCACATGAAACCTGTAAAGGCTGAGAAATTGCCTCATTCGGACTAGCACTAGACCGTTCGCCTATAAAATGAGGCAGAAAAGTATCATACATGTCTTTGGAGCTAAACCTTGCCATCTCCATGAGTGATCCGTTCTTCCATTGAGAAACTCCATTCTGTTGAGGTGTATACAACATTGTATACTGATGTTTTAACCCACGTTCAGCGAGAAATGCATTAAAGTCATAAGACATATATTCCCCCCTCGATAAAAATGGAGAGTGGCCATTTTACATGCTGATAGATTTTCAAGCAAAACCAAAAACTATTTGAAGCACATGAATACGTCAGACTTTGCTTTCAATGGATATACACATGCATGCTTCGAAAAATCATTGATGAAATTCAGGAAGTAAAGATAGTTCCCAAAAGAAGGTGTCTGCATAGGACCACAGACATCACTATGAACAAGCTGCAATTTCTGAGTAGCTCGAACTGAACCATCTTTTTGGAATGATGAACACTGCATTTTTGTCCAAAATACACCATTCACAAACATGTTTACTAGGTGCCTCAAGTTTGGGCAGAAATGACACCATTTTAGATTTCTATAGGCATAGCAAACTAGCAAAATTTAGATGACCAAAGCATGCATGCCAAAGCTTTGCATCTGACATAGCATGAGAATCATGTACTGCACATGTTGAATCATTCACAAATTTTTCATAGTCTATGAGCTTATACAGCCCACGACATAAAATGCCAAAAGAAATAATGAAATTTCCATTTGATAGATCATGAATTGTACATCTATCATCAACAAATTTCACAACCAAGACAATCTTGACTAAAATTGAAACTGATAATAGATTCTTCTTGATCCCTGGAACAAATAAAGCATCTGACAATGTAAAAGAAACTACCATCAGCAATAGTCAGAATGATCTTACCAACTCACATGATAGGAAAAGATGAGTTGTTGGCGCATGTGATGGTGTTCCATGTAGGGGAAGGCTCAAGTGAAGTGAACAAAGTGCACTGTGAGGTAATATGTTTGATTGCCCCACTATCGAAGTACCAAACATCTGAGTCTATTGCAAACATACACTGCTCATGAGAAGATGGGTCAAAATTGCATGTAGCAAACACCCATTCTTCATTCTGCACAAGATTAGCAGACTCTGTTTTAGGTGCAGAGGCCTCTGCAACAACCATTCCAACCTCTTTCTTCTTTGCCTCTTTTGTAGCCAGTTTTGGACAACTCTTTATGAAATGATCATTTTCTTTATAGTATTTGCAGAACAATTTTTGCTTTTTTGTTTTCTTCTCATCTCTATCATCCTTCTTTGATTGTGTAGAATTAGCAAATTTCTACTTACTGGTAGAAGAGCTTCTATTTACCTTTGCCCTTTTGACTAGCCAGGAAAGCTTGATCTCCAACATGCATAATGGACCTGTTCTGCCCAGACTGATCTTCCTACAACAGAAGAGAGACTAACTCCTCAAATGTCAAGGCATTTGGATTGCCTTTCATCATCAAACGAAGAGTAGAAGCCAAACTTTGGTATGAATTGGGAAGACCATTCAGAATATGTTGGAATCAATGTCCAATAGTTTTTATTCCATGTGAACCTAAAACTTCATAGTGTGAAACCATCTTTTAGAAAGCTAAAAGAAAACAAAACAAATGTTCCATAGCAAAACACGCTATTAAAAAGCATGCAATCATAAAATTCAAAATTTAAAAGCTATTGTGGCTAATATGATGGAGGCTTTTTGTCATGCACTATGTTTTTGCTTTATTGAGAAAACTACATTTTGCTTTATTCTTGAAGAACATATGCTCTTTATTTATTATGGGAAGCTTAACCTATATAAGGAGGCCCTTGGCTCATTGTTCAATCATCTCTCATCAAGCAAAGAGGAGGTGATCAAGCCTCTTCTTGGAGTTCTGAAGCTTTGGAGGTGGAGATTTGGTGAAGGAGAGGCTACTCTCTTGGAGCAAGAAGTCTTCTAGAAGGTGGTGGTAACTATCTTTTGTGAGTTAACCTTATATTTTGTTTTTAGGGTTTCTCTACCCTAATCTCAAAATTAGGGTTGGTTGATTTAAAATTTTTTTACACAATTTTGTGAGAATCTAAATTTTCTATTATCATCTTCTTGGATATTCTTCCATTAGTGAGTGCACCACTTTATATGGTTGAGTAGTACTCCCATGTTGTAATTTGGACATCTATTTTTTTAGTGAGTAAGAAAAGTATCAAAGACAGAGGTATGGTTGAGAGTTTACCCTCATTGAAGCTATCAGATGATTCAAATATATATGAAGGATGTCTTGAAGGTAAAATGCATAAACTACCTTTCAAGAAACATGGTCATACTACAGCTACCAAATTGCAAATTATTCATTCATATGTGAATGGACCGATGAGAGCATACTCTATTCAGGGCTTCAAGTATTTTGTTCTATTTGTTGATGATTTTACAAGATATTCATGGATCTATGGTCTTAAGTTGAAGTCAGAAGTCTTTCCTATGTTCAAGAAATTTGAAGTTATGGTTGAAAATGAAGTGAGATAGGTGAAGTTATTCTTTCATGTAATGCTTATATTGTTGAAAATAAGGTTTATGATAAAGAAGTAGAAATTCTAGAGTTCATTAGTAAAAATGACTATGGATTTTTTAGAAGCATGTTGGATTTACATGTTCAGTCATATCAGGAGGGAGTTAAAATTCTTAGGATTCAAGAAAAATTTAAAGAAAGAGGAATTTCACAACCTTCTACAGAATCAGTTCCACAAGAGACTTTGGTTCCAGAAATGGAAGAAGTTAGAGTTCCAGAAAGTCCTAGTACCTCGACAGGACAAGTTCCAAAACCTGTGGAAGCTGAAAGTTCAGAAAGAGTTTCACCACTATTTAAGGATACACCTATGTGGTTATATTAGACTTGGAAAGATAGTGGTATAAAGACTTTTACTGGAAGAACAAGGAGTCAAACTAGACAACAACAACAAGATCATATAAGAACAAGAAGTCATACTAGACAACAACAACAAAGAGATCATGTAAGTTTTGCTAAAGAATTTGATATTCATGATATTTTGGCACTTACAACTGTTGAAGATGAACCTGCATGTGTTAAAGATGCACTCGAGGTTCCTATTTGGAGAAAAGCTATGCAAGAAGAGATTGATTCTATTCATAAGATTCAAACTTGGCAGCTATGTGAGTTACCATAGGGAAAGAAGGCTATAGGTGTAAAATGAATCTTCGAAATCAAAAGGAAAGCAGATGGTACTATTGATAGATACAAGGCCAGGTTAGTTGTCAAAGGATATGCACAACTAAAAGGTATTGATTATGATGAGACATTTGCTCCTACGTCTAGGATGACTGTTATTAGGACAATACTTGCTCTAGCAGCACATCTTGCTTGGCATATATATCAACTTGACATTAAGACTTCTTTTCTAAATAGTGATTTACATGAGGATGTGTATATTCAGCAGCCAGAAGGTTTTGAAGAGACAGGTAAAGAACACTTAGTGTGTAAGCTTATAAAAGCTTTATATGGTTTAAAACAGGCACCTAGAGCATGGTATGAAAAGAAACATACATATCTTTTGTCCATTGATTTCCATAACTCAGATGCAGCTCCTACTCTTTATGTTAAAGCTTAACTAGGTATGATAATTATAGCAATCATTTCTATGGATGATATTATAGTCACAGGACCCAGAGATGCAAATTTGCAGATGTTCAAAGAACAATTGAAGCAAACATTTGATGTGAATGATTTAGGCATTTTGCATTATTATCTTGGGATTCAGTTTCTATTTCAAGATGAGTGTATCTATATGACACAACAGAAGTACATTGAGAAACTTTTGGAAAGGTTTCAGATGGTTGATTCTAAACCTATGTAAACACCTATGGATCAGAACACGTCTTTACAAATGGTAGCAGATGCAGAGCCATTTGATGCTACTCTATATAGTCAAGCAGTTGGATGCTTGATATATCTTTGTAATACACATCCTGATATACAGTTTGCAGTTTCTCAAGTATTAAGGTTCATGCAGAATCCGAGAGTGTTACATTGGAAAGCAGTAAAGCGGATCTTTAGATATTTGAAGGGAACTTCAAATTTTGCTATGGTATTTTTGAAATCTACACATTTGTTACTAAAAGGATTTTGAGATTTTGTGGTTGGGCAGGTAATAGAGACACAAGAAGAAGCACTAGTGGATTTTGTTTTTATCTTGGAGATTGTCTTATCTCATGGCTTTCGAAGAGACAACCCACCATTGCCACTTCATCGTGTGAAGCTGAATATCGTGCAACATTTACAGCTACTCTAAAGTCAGCATGGTTGTAGAAGATTTTCAGTTATCTTGATCTGAGAGTACATGAACCCATTCAGATATTTTCACATAGCCAGAGTGCTATAGCTATAGCTAAGAATCCAGCGCATCATGCACGGACAAAGCATATAGAGGTACACTACCACTATATTCGAGAGCAGATAGCTAAGAAGCACATTGAGCTAGTTTATGTTCCTTCTAGTGAGAATGTTGCAGATATATTTACCAAAGCATTGACTAGAGATAGTCATGAGAAGATTTGCAGGTCAATGAAGCTTGTACCATTGTGACATTGAAGGAGGGATTGTTGGAATCAATGTCCAATAGTTCTTATTCCATGTGAACCTAAAACTTCATAGTGTGAAACCATCTTTTAGAAAGCTAAAAGAAAACAAAACGAACGTTCCATAACAAAACACGCTATTAAAAAGCATGCGATCATAAAATTCAAAATTTAAAAGCTATTGTAGCTAATCTGATGGAGGGTTTTTGTCATGCGCTACGTTTTTGCTTTATTGAGGAAACTACATTTTGCTTTATTCTTGAAGAACATATGCTCTTGCTTTATTTTGGGAAGCTTAACCTATATAAGGAGGCCCTTGGCTCATTGTTCAATCATCACTCATCAAGCAAAGAGGAGGTGATCAAGCCAGCTCTTGGAGTTCTGAGGCTTTGGAGGTGGAGATTTGGTGAAGGAGAGGCTACTCTCTTGGAGCAAGAAGTCTTCTACAAGGTGGTGGTAACTATCTTTTTTGAGTTAACCTTATATTTTGTTTTTAGGGTTCCTCTACCCTAATCTCAAAATTAGGGTTGGTTGATTTACAATTTTGTTACACTATTTTATGAGAATAAGGTTAGCTTCGTTGCTCGTTCACTTTACACACTTAGATTATTTCAACATAATCTAAATTTTGTATCATCATCTTCTTGGGTATTCTTCCATTAGTGAGTGCACCACTTTATATGGTTGAGTAGTACTCCCATGTTGTAATTTGGACATCTATTTTTTTAGTGAGTAAGCATCCAGCTTACGTTCCCTATCCTTGTCTCAAGATCTCTTTCTTTCTATCTCTCACTTATCATCTTAATTAATTAAGTGTGTATGCTCAAAATGTTTTAGTATTGGAATGATCCTAGGGCCCCAAATTCCAACAGAATAGTCTACACAAGTGAACTGTCAGGCAAGACTTCATGAGCAAAAATCAACTGTTCCTTCAAATCTTTGACCCTTGTTAGAAAATTCTCCATGGAATCTCCTTCATTCATGTGCTCACTCGTAGTGCATCCCAAGCATCTCTAGCTATTCTACAAGAGCGAATGTGAGGAATAATAGCACGTTTGACAGACAAGGCTATCAATGCATGTGCTTGAGCATCTCTGCCATCCCATCAAATTCGCTCTACGATAGGTGCAGCAAGAACCATAGCATGAACAGGAACATGAAGAATATCATCATCTTCAATGCCATCTGCATCACCTTCAGCAACTATGTTTGTAGGTGTAAAAGGACGTTTTTCAACACCCTGCATAATATTCCACAGTCCTTTTGCAACCAATACATGACACATCATATAAGCCCATAGTGGGTAGTTGGTACTGTCCAACTTATCCTCAACAACCAACATACAGAATTCATCATTGCTTTCAGCCATGGCCACTGACTAAAATTGCCCTGATGCAAAAAATTGGTTGTATCTCAAAAAGTTGATCAAAACTACCCTTTCGAGTTCTACTAAACTTATAGTAGACTTTGAGATGCTTATACTGGCGAACCGAAACCTGTATATATCTTTGGCACAAAAAGATGAAATTGCCTATGCAAGTACTGCAATAGTGTGTTTGAAGGTTGAAACGAGCTCAGATCACGATTTTGGCACCACATAGCAAAGCTTTTTTGATCTCTTAATCACCTGAGTATGCTCAATGAATTTCATACGATTTTGAGACTGTGACTAGAGAGGTGTTGAAGATGCCCTAGATGAAGGAGTGACCTGCTCTGATACCAATTGTTGGAGTTTGAGGTCTGTGGAAGCATGCAAACAGCACAAGGAAGAAGAAGAAGCTTGGAGCACAATGCACAATATTGAATGTATTAACACTAGAATGTACAAAGATAAGTAACCCGTTAGGGCAATAGGCATATATATAAGCTGGGGGAAGAAAACCTCCTAAAGAGGGAAAAGTGCCTCGATGATCTTAATGTGTTCACACTCATCACTACCTAAATATATCAACATTCATAAAGGTTGTTGGAATTAGCAAGAGAAACCATGCTTAATGAGGGTTAGAGAAGACGCCTCAAATTGCAAGAAACAATTAGAGAATTGTTTGACTCTCACCACTTGGATAAACTCTATCCCATGCATCCTAGGATATGTATGCCCATCAAGTAGGCTACCGTAATTTATATTTTGGGGAACTGGACTTGATCAATGGATTATCACTAGTTGCTGCATTCGATTGCATGGAAGTGTGAGCATCATTGGATCTTTTAAGTCAATTAGATAAGAAGGAGAAGGAATGGCCTCAAGAATAGGGATTTCCCATCAACATATTAGATATTGCGGCATAATACATAGAGTCAAATGTAATTCCACCCCTCCCCATATGTGGATGTGCATCTGAATGCAGTCTTGTCCAAGTGGGTGTCAGAAGCACCAAAAGGATTCTAGGGATTTAAGAAATTAATACGCTTCTTCAAGTGAATTAGCATGTTGGATGGAGTTAATAAGCAAGGTATTGGACCCCATCAACATGCTACAATTATGGGATTCCACAAGGTGTGTATTAGTTGTTTGAGATTGGAAAGGGTTTGTCTGTGACTTGACAATTTGTATTCACCTTGGAACCTTGGGTGGACATGTTGGCTTCAATATTTATAAAGCATTTTTCCTTCTTGAGAGACATTCTTGCTTTGAGGTATTATCTATTGGGTTTCCAAGAACTTTATCACTTGAGGGTACCGAAGGAACAAAACTCGAGAAGATGAAACTCTAGTGAAAGAGACCGTGCACATATGGCGAACTGTAAGTGTGTGTGTACACACCTTAGGGGCACAAGCTTTGTGAGAGATTATAGTGTTCCATAGGTTTTTTGCCTCCTTAGTGCAAGCAATGAGCACTAATGTGTATGCCATGGCCCATGACCCTTTCCATAGGATCACACAATGGGTGTGGTAGAGGTGGATGGCACCAAAGGGGACCAAAAGATACAGGGATGGGCGTTAGCCTTGAAGTTGAAACTAGCAAGAGATGAGTTACACGCACACCCCACCATTATAGCAAGCTCTAAAGGAGAGATGTGACTTATAAGACTACTGTTGAGAGACTCATCTTTACATGGGTAACTATATCCCATCTTTGGATTAGCACCAACTAGATTACTCCTGTTGGTTGCTTTTTATCCCCTGTGATTCTTTTTGGTTGACTTTCACAGACTTATTTTTACTAGCCCTTGAGTGTAAGTTTGTGATGCTTGATTGCATCAACAAATTTTCCACCGTGCATCATGTGTGATGCACTTTATAGAGTCACCTTGTCACTCAATACTAGTGGAGATCCCTCAAACTTAAAAAGTTATTTCTTGTACAACCATGGTCATGGAATTTGTTATAAATGGGTTGGGAACCAAACCATTGAGTAGGATGACTTC
>CM035429.1:39139381-39149381 GCA_020310875.1 Ceratopteris richardii | reverse complement strand
ATGTATATGTATATGTATATGTATTTGTATATGTATATTTTATATGTATATGTATATGTATATTTATATGTATATGTATATGTATATGTATGTGTATATGTATATGTATATGTATGTGTATATGTTTATGTATATGTATATGTATACGTATATGTATATGTATATGTATACGTATATGTATATGTATATGTATGTGTATATGTATATGTATATGTACATGTATATGTATATGCATTTGTATATGTATATGTATACGTATATGTATATGTATATGTATATGTATATGTATATGTATATGTATATGTATATGTATATGTATATGTATATGTATATGTATATGTATATGTATATGTATATGTATATGTATGTGTATGTGTATATGTATGTGTATATGTATCTGTATATGTATATGTATCTGTATATGTATATGTAGCTCAAGCGTAAGCACCACCTCCTTTACTTGTCAGTTCGCGGAGACGTGAGGACCGGTATGAAGACCACGAGCAACTGAAGGCACAAGTGCATGAGTGAAAGCACATAAACATGCACACACATACACACACACGCACAAGGTAAGATCAAAGAGAGGAACAATGGAAAGCTTCGATTTCCAAAGAGTTCTCTTACAAAAGCTCTATTCTCTAACAAGCTAACCTCAAAAATGAGTTCTCTAGCTCTTTTTATAGTATTTTGAGTAGTTTTGGCCCTGTCCAGACCTAGTGTCCGGCCTAGTTAAAAATTAGGTTCCAAGGCTTATTTGAGGGCTCAAACGAAGTCTAAAAATTATGAAAATTGGTAGGATGATACTTCTAATACTCCTCAAGCTCAAGGACTCCTGGACTTGAACAAAATGAAGTTACAAAAATAGAGAATGGTATTTACAATGGTTTTTAGTGATGAAAATCACTGTTTTTGTAGGGGATTATTCTAAGAAGTTGACATGTACTTCTTGGAGCTCCCTACTTGCTCCCTCTTCTTGTGTGTCCACTGCTTTGATGCACTTTTGTGCTTGTCCTTGACCTTGAGCTTCAACACTCCCCCCCCTCTCGAGTCTGTCATCCCGGACAGACCCTTGTTGTGGCAGTTGTTCCATGTAGTGCTTAGAGAGGTAGTGTCCATCCTAAGAGCCGTCTATCTTCCAATTGTAGCAGGTGTTGTTGTCTGGTTCCTCATTTGTCATTGCGAGCTTGTGCAAGTTGTAGTCCCTTGGCATGTGCTTCTTCCTTGGATTCCAACATGAATGTGTGATTGTGGGCCTCCATTGATGTTCTCCAGATCTTCCAAAGATGAAATTCATATGTAGCTCATGCCCCGTACTCATAACCCATAATGAATGATGGGTAAGTGTGTTCGTGCATGGTTTGAGGAAAATATGTGCCTTGTGCACGGCCTTGTAATGTAGCCCTATGCATGCTTATGCATTCGAAGAAGTATGGTGCAAAAATTGGGGGTCTTGAGCTGAGTGCTCAAGGGTATGCTGATGAAGAGGTTCCCTAATCTATCATGGTTATGGTGTTGCCAAAGTAAAGATACTTACCATGGTGAAGGTGATTGATGTTTATCTCTTCGTGTTGTACACCCGGCCTTTGTGATGGAACATGGTCGATGAATGTCCATTGATGAAATTTTTTTGAGTGCGTGGTCATGTCTCCTATTTTCAAAGCAACATTTTCCAAGTACTAAGAATTGAATTTTCTTTATATTCCTTGACAAACAACATTGGGTAACTATACCAAGATTAGTTTCACATATTCTCTTTAGCTCACCATAAGTAGGAGTCTTCACACCTAGTATAGGGACAAGGATTTTCAGGGTACCAAACTACCCCTTGCCTCGTACATACAATAGTTTAACATCTCTCAATTAGCGAACCTTCAAGCTCTTCCCTCCTACCAAGGTAAGGGGAAATAATATTTTTGGATGTCATGTTCATGCCAAGTTCTTGACATCTACCAGATAAGGCAGCAATAATATCATCCGCTAGCCGAGACACACTTCTATCCAAACTGATAAATGTCCAGTAATCAACAGTTCCACCTTCAACTAAGCATGACTCATTCATGTTCCATGAGCCAAACCTGGGAACAAGTTCTTTC
Organism: Ceratopteris richardii; assembly: GCA_020310875.1. Taxonomy (NCBI): domain Eukaryota; kingdom Viridiplantae; phylum Streptophyta; class Polypodiopsida; order Polypodiales; family Pteridaceae; genus Ceratopteris; species Ceratopteris richardii. The sequence goes on along the minus strand of CM035429.1, from coordinate 39,147,285 downwards.
TCTCTTTTTTTTTTCCTTTTTTCCACTTCTTTTTTTTTCTCTCTCCCTTTTTTTTTGAAGAGGAACAATGTCACAAAACAAGAAGATAAACATTAGTATCAGTAAAACGAGTTGACATATGTCAATGTGCTCTTGTGCATGGGACTCTCAAATGTGTCTACGCACGGCCTAGTAATTTGGCCCTATATTAAAGCATACTTAGGAAATGCATGACCTTAATGGTGCAAAAGACAGGTTTGTGCAAGGAGCACATGGTTGTTGCTCATCGAGGCTTGCGATGTTATGTGCGGATGTTGATGCCATCTGTCTTGGAGGTATCCATTGGAGCTCGAAATGACAACTGATCTTTCCTCCTTATAGGGATCCATTTGAGAATGGTCTTCGACTGTTTAGTGATCTCCTTTGATTGCTTCATGTTTGGATGGTTTCTTGAGGGTTTGATCCTTCGTGGTTGGCTCTTTGGTTCTATGGGGCCTTTCGGTGCTTTTGGCTTCCATATCCATACCATTGTTGTTGGTCTTCTAACTATTGCCGAAGAGGTGAGTTTATCCTCCTGTGGCCTCTGTGCTCGGTTCTTTCCCTTTTCTCTCCTTGGCTTCTTGGTTGAGACCTTTGCATGGTGGAGAGCAGAGGCCTTGGTGCATGTAAGAGTCCATTTGGAACCCACATGTGTAATCGCCCTTATGCCTGATTTTCGGCACATGTCCATGTGATATTTTGGGGCTTTTGTGTTAACATCTAGGCCTAGTCTCCTTAATTTATTTCGCCTTATGTGCTCTCTAGCCTCTGCTTGTGCTTCTTCTCTAACTCTCAACTCTTCTTCTTTTTGTTTCTTAGCAGTGTTGAGTCTCATTAGCATGTCCTCTATAAGAGGTTCTTGATATAGTTTGACCCTACATCCACTTATATAATTTGGAAGTATGTCACCTTCTAGAGTAGCCAACTGAACCGCACCACTAGTGGAAATTCTATTAATGATCATTGGTCCATATCCTCTTTCTTCCAATTTATGAGCATGTTGCTTTAGTGTGTAAACCAACACTAGGTCTCCCTCCTTCAAGCCCTTATCCTTGATGTGCGCATCGAAGTATGCCTTTTGTCTTTTCTTTGCAGCATAGATGCCTACTGTTGTGTGTAGCCTCGTCTCACCTAAGCGTTCTAGATCAAAGATCCTAGAGGACAATTCATGTCCATTGCACTCATGCTCTTGTGCTACTTTCAAATCCGGGATTAAGAAATCTAATGGTAGCACAACATTCTGCCCAAAGACCAGCTGAAATGGGGTGGCATTGAGTACCGTTTTGTAGGCAACTCGGTAAGCCCAAACAGCATGATGAAGTTGTTTATCCCAATCAGAGCGTTTATTATTCACTAGTTTAGTCAAGACATTATAGAGGATCTTGTTTGTGCTCTCAGCTTGTCCGTTAGCTTGTGGATGATAGGGGGCAGACTTATTATGTATCACCAAAAATTCTTGGAGAAGATTTTTGATGACTTCGTTCAAGAAGTGCGTACCTCTATCACTTACTAACTCTATCGGTAATCCATATCTAGTGAACACATTCTCGAATAAGAACTTAGCCATAGTCTGAGCATCATTCTTTGTTGTGGCTTTCACTTCTACCCACTTTGTAAGGTAATCTGTGGCTACAATAATATACTCTGCATGGGAGTTTCTAGTTGGGGGGTTAATAGGACCTATGAAGTCTATGCCCCACTTCGAAAATGCACACCTCCCATCATTGGCCTCAAAGGCATCTCGTCTTTTCTAACCGGATATTGTGCACGTTGCCATGTGTCACATTTCTTCACATAGGTATGTGCATCCATATGAAGAGTGGGCCACCAAAGTCTTGAGAATAGAATCGTCTTAATTACTCGGTCACGACCAAAGTGTCCACCTGCAACACCACTATGTGCAGTATCTAAGACTTTCAAATAGTTTGATTCATGAACGCACAACCTTAGATAACCATCCTTGCCTCTTCGATATAGGTTGTCTCCAACTAAGGCATAGTTTTGTGCCTCTTGCTCCATGCTTCGTCTTCTTGCTAGACTAGCCTCTTTGGGTAATGTTCCTGATCGCATAAATTCTACCAATGGAGCACTCCAGTCTAGAATTAACGATATGTGATAAAAAGTCGCGTGCTCCACTGGGGGCTTTCCCTAGCGCACTTGACAATTCTTAATCCACTCATGTATTTCTTTGTCCATGCTAGACCAATACACTCCTAAACCTTTCAAATTCTGCAATGTTCATTGTTTAGAATAGTGATTTCCTAGCATTCCTTCATGGGCTTGTTGCAATCAACTACTATGTTCGTCATCCTCAACACAACAAACTAGTACACCTTCTGTATCTTGTTTATACATGATTCCTGCCAATATGTGATATTTTTGTGATTTTACAATTTCTTCTTGTGATGTTTTAACATTCTTATTCACGGGTCCGAATGTTAGCACTGGTAAAAACTTATTTGCCCATTTAGGAACAACTTCTAAATTGTACAGATAAACATCAGGTAGTTCATCAGACACTCCTTGCGGTGACTCTTCTGAAGTGATGCGAGGAAGGTGATCTGCTCGAAGGTGAGTTCTACCTTTTCTAACAACAACTTCAAAGTCATATTCCATTAGCAAGAGGAACCATCTTACTAGACGTCCTTTGCAAGGTTTATTGACCAAATATAACAAAGCTTGATGACCAGTGAAAAACTTGAACTTATTGGCCAATAAATAGTGCCTAAACTTCTTCACGGCATATACCATGCCTAAACCTTCTCTCTCTGTTGTTGTATAATTTCGCTCAGCTGTAGTGAGCTGTCTGCTAGCATATGCTATAGGCAAGTCTAGATTTCCTTCACCTGTGGGTTGTGCTAGCCCAGATGCTATGGCGCGATTAGAGGCATCCACATGGACATGGAATGGTTTATTCCAATCAGGAGTGGTGAGTATTGGTGCTGTGCACAAACGTCTCTTTAGCTCATTGAAGGAATTTTCACATTCGTCATTCCACTCAAAATTTGTCAACAAACCATAAAGACATTTAGCTATGATCGCATACATGTATAAATCTACGATAATATCCACAATCGCCCATAAAAGCTTGTACCTCTTTAATATTCCTTGGCCTTGGCAACTCCGCTATAGCTTTGACTTTCTCCTCATCTGTTGATATTCCGTTCTTAGAAACAATGTGACCTAAGATTTTACCTTGACGCACGATGAACACACACTTTTCTGGGTTCAGACACACGCAATATTCTCTACACTTGTTGAATATTTGTCTGAGCTCAAGGATGTGGTATCTTCTTTCTTGGGAATGAGCACATAAATCGTCCACATACACTTCTAAGCTCTTTTGCAAGAACTCTTTGAAGACATGACACATGAGCCTTTGGAATGTTGCAGGTGCATTGGTGAGCCCAAATGGCATCACATGAAATGCAAAGATTCCCCATTTGGTGGCAAAAGTTGTTTTCTATTGATCTTCTGGGGCAATGGCTACTTGATTGTAACCTGAAAATCCATCAAGGAAGTTATAAACTTCCTTTCCTATAACGTGCTCCAATGAATGTTCAGTGATTAGAAGCGGATAGCTATCTCTGATGGTAACAACATTAACTTTTTAAGTTTAATACACACTCATAACTTCCCATTCTTCTTGGGCACCACTATAATGGGGGACACCCATTCAATATGCTCAATCTCATAGATAAATCTAGCTTCAATCAACCTATCAATTTCCTCTTTTATCTTGGCTGCATAAGTGTCATTATATGTGTAGGGCTTCTGTTTGGTAGGCTTGGCATCAGCGGTCATGGGGATTGTATGAGAGCATATTCTTGGATCTACCCCCTTCAAGTCTCTATAGTGCCACACAAACACGTCCCTATATTCCCTTAATAGAGCTACAAGTTCTGCTTCTTCTTTTGTACTTAGGTCATCTCCTATGTACATACATCTCTCTTCATTTCCTTCAATGGTTACTACAATTTTTTTGGTGTTTTCTTTGTTATCATATGCTTATCCTATGATGGCCTCTCTCTTAAGCATTCGTACCAAAATTTTCCGATCTTCCACTTCATATTTCTTGAATTTTTCTAGTACTTCAAACAATGATTCCTCCTCTTCTTGTTTCATAGCTTTTCTTTTCTTTTTCTCTTGACTGCTCTCACTTACATCCTTTGAATTTACCGTTTTAATACTTGTGAGAGGTTCTTCTTCCTTCAGGGTAAACACTCCTATATCTTCTAGATAGTGCTTCTCTGAGCTAAAGCAACGATCCATCACAATGGACTCTAGATCATCGTCATTCTCTTCTTCTATGACATCACTAGGGTCACATTCTTCTAGCAAGGGTTGACACATGAACACTAAAATATCATAACCCTCATCACCACAATGAGGTGTCCATTGTTCTTAATTGATTGCAATGTCCATGATAGCTAAGATTTTTGCCCAACCATGAGGCTCAAATTCCTCATCTGGAAAGATCATCGGTGTATAGGCTGGGTCTTTAATTGGTCTATCTCCTAGAGAAGTTCCTTCTTCTCTTGCATTTAAGCGTTTTTCCTCTTCCTCCGCAACCTTGCACATCCACAAATGAGTATCTTCATGCAACCAGGATGGATCAGGTGAGCTTCCAGAATGCACAGAGATAGAATCTTCTTTCGCTTTGTGGATAGGATTCCAGTGTAGGGGTGGTACATCTCTGAAGGTGTAATCCTTCAAAGTGACCTTGGTGGTGACCCCTAAGTGTTGTAAGTACAAGGAGTTGGTTCCCCAATCCTGTACTATTTGCAATTGTCATAGGAAGGGTCTTCCTAGGATCATCTCATAGACATTATTTTTCTCAAAGTCACATATAGCAAATGTATGTTCAAACTCTACACCACAGGTGGTTAGAGTTATCCCTTCTAGCAATCCCAGAGGTCTTTCAAAATGAACATCTGTCAGTTGAAGCTTCATTCTAGTTGGTCTTAATGTGGGTTTGCCCCATCGCTTCCACAAGGAGGTGGTCGCAATAGCAACACCAGCACCTGAATCTATGATTGCTTTGGTTGTGTAACCTTGGTAGGTGATTGGAAGATAAGTATTACCTTCTTCACCCTCACGCATGTCTCCTATTTTATCGAGAGGTATTTCTGGTACTTTCTGCTTAGAACCTCCTTTTGGCATATTGGAATCAAGTTCTGGGACCTAATCCTTCACATGATTCCATAGCTCAGGTTTTGCTTTGAGCAGCTCTTCTACAGTGAGATGACATTGAACCTTAGTGTTCTTCATGACATCAATGTTCCTTGGGACCACTGAGTCTCCATGTCTTACCAGTATTGTGGGAGCTCTGATATGAAGAGATTCAGATTCCCATGGGCCTGTGAATTGTGGAAACTCTTGTAAAGAATTAGATTCAAAATCTAATCTTTCATCATCCTATTGCTCTATTTGGTCTCCATAGATAGATGGAATGTCTTGGGAGTTTTCATTGGTGGAGAGCTTTCTCTCTCAACAACTGGTTGAGCTTGTGGAGGTAAAGAAACATTTGGTTTGTTTACCGATTGCTCTAATCTTTCTCATAAGCCCTGGAAATGCAAATCGGATTTGACAGAGTTTGTCTGATTGAACTTTTGACTAGTCTCGAGCATAGTTTGAGCTAGTTCTACCATTTTCATGCACATTTTCCTTTGTTCAATCTCTAAGTCAGCTCTAGGGTAACTCTTGTCTAGGTTTGCCGCTATTGGCCCTTCTTGAAGTCGATCCTGGTAAGCCTTGAACATCATGTCCAAGCCATCTAGGGTTGGATCTGCAAGAACAGACCCTAGTTGCGGTTTATTTACAATCGGTGGTGGGGTGGGATGAGGTGGTGTGGACGGAGTTTTGTCATGCGAGGGACTTTGAGATGCAATGTCTTCTATCTTTGTTTTTGCTTCTTTCAGGCTTTCTTCTAGTTCTGATAACTTTTTATTCCACTTGCGATTGGCCTTCTCTCTGGTATCTTTCCATGTTCTTGTTTTCTTCTTACTAGGCTCTCCTGATTCACTCGACTCCGATTGTTCTGCTGGTTTATCTTGTTTTAATGCTTGTGCCCTAGTAACTGCATGTACAGGAGCCACATTACTACTACTTGCACTTGAATCCACCACTAAGCCTACCACATTAATGGGTGTAACCTTGGGTGCACTAGAGGGGTTCTTGGGACATTCTCTGGGAAGATGTTCTTTGCCGCACTCAAGACAAAAGCCTTGTATTGTGATGCTTTGTCCTTGTCCTAGAGTTGGTGAGTGGGGACATTCACAAATGAAATGGTCACACTGACACCTAAAACATGATCCTCTAGGAGCTTGTGGTCTCATTTGTCTCAATTGGGGCCTAGGGTTAGGATTTGTCTACATAACATTGAAGTATTCTGGCTCCCAATTTTGTTCCATAGGTGGTGCCTCATATTGATATGGATAAGTCTCACTATGCTCAGGTGACTCTTTGTAATAAGCTTGTGGACTATCTTCATAGGAGTAGTCAGAACTCTGAGCATGATGGTCATTCTCCGAGACCAGTGGGGTCACTTGCACCAATGCTCTATTAAGGTTCTCTTCTTTCACTGCATACTTAACTGGAATTACATTGGCAGGCACTTGTGGTTGGTTTCCTAGGACTGGTTGTGGCCTATATGGTGCCTAATATTTTTGTTGTGGTCTATAATATGCCTGTTGGTATTGGTTCTGATACCTACCTTATTGGTAAGGTTCCTGAAAATTCTGTCTAATAGCCTATCTATTGTATGGACAATCTTGAGCCGTGTGTCAATAGTGCAATATGGAGCATTCCTTTCTCTCATGTTCTGGTTGTGCAATGGGCATACATTAGCCATGTGGTCGCCTCCGCAAGTATAACACCGATTCAATGAGGTGACTCTTGGTATTTGTCTATTTTGAACAACTAGCTTCTTGGCAACTTGCTCTGCTATCTCATCCAGCTCAGTGGAGGCTCTGGAGGTATGACTAGTAGAACTGTCAGAGTCTTTATAGAGCTTGGATAATCCTAACTCCTCACCCAAGTTGTCTTCTATATCAATGCAGGTCCACACACACTCTTCAATGCTTCTAGGCTCTTTCAAGTACACATATGATCTTAACTTGGTGCTTAGTAAGCCATCTAAAAACCAAGCCACTTGTTTGGCTGGTGTGGGTAACTCTGGAGCAAGGCATCTTTCTGGGTACTATCTGAACCTTCTACGTGCTAGCCCCACTGTTTCTTGGAGTGTCTACTTGAACATGTGGATCAAAGATGATGTATTAAGCCTGATACCACTCTTGGAAGATTCTACAATGAATTCGTCTAGCAGTTGACCTATATCATGATAGTTGTGACTACTCAGTGATTGAAACCAAGCTAAGGTAGTGCCCTTAAGAGTCAAACCAAATGCCTCCTACTGGGTGAACAAATCCTCAACCTATTCAGTTATTAACACTTGTTTGAACTCAGCCACATGATCATATTGTATATGTATATGTATATGTATATGTATATGTATATGTATATGTATATGTATATGTATATGTATACGTATATGTATATGTATACGTATATGTATACGTATATGTATATGTATACGTATATGTATATGTATATGTATATGTATATGTATATGTATATGTATATGTATATGTATATGTATATGTATATGTATATGTATATGTATATGTATATGTATATGTATATGTATATGTATATGTATATGTATATGTATATGTATATGTATATGTATATGTATATGTATATGTATATGTATATGTATATGTATATGTATATGTATATGTATAGGTAAAGGTATATGGATATGTATATGTATATGTATATGTATATGTATATGTGTATGTATATATATATGTATATGTGTATGC